>MU224333.1:77628-92444 GCA_018584345.1 Thuja plicata | reverse complement strand
ATATATATATATATATATATATATATATATATATATATATATATATATATCACACACACACATATATATACAAACACAATATATTATGATTAGTCAATATGATCATAAAATTGAAGCTACAAACATTAACAATTAGTATGCAAAGGGAAACCATCGGTAAACTCAACACCAAAAGACAGGATAAGTACAAACCAACAAAACAATTTAAATTGTAAACCAAAGACACAAACTTTTAAGGTGAAAACTAAAAATGGTTAAGTGGAACCCGACAGGAGTAAACAGACAATGGAACCCAACAAGCATAACATAGTGCAAACTGAGAGAATAGAAAAGAGAGGAACCTGATAGGAAGTTCAACAAAAGAACACCGAAAGATAGTCAAACTGATTTCAGAGCAAACCGAGCATTAGACACTAAAAGTTAGTTTTATCCCAAGAAAAGTGGATCTAACATTAATGTCAGATAAAATAAATATATTATATTTATAGAGTTTTGATTTGTTTCAAATCCATTTCTTGAGGAAAAGAAACATTAATGCAATTGTTTTAATCAGTCTAACTGATTAAAAACATGCAAACTAGGAGATCAAGGTCAATTAGTAAACCTTTGATCATAGAGTTAGTTTTGGAATGCATGAAACTAAATTAGGTCAATCTATGTTATAAATAGATGTTGTAATCATTCATTTCATATGGATGAGAGGATGATTGTAGCCAATGATAAAATCTATGGATCAGACTGAGAGTTTCAAGAAGCAGAACAACAAAAGATTAATTTGGTTATCAAGAACCAAGGCTACCGAGCAACATAGGTATTAATCAGTCACATTAGGCGATACATTTATACATGTAATCTTGAATGGATCTATAATTAGAAATTGTAGATTTCACACACTCAGGTCAATGAGTATTTTTTTTGCATTCTAACAAGTGTAGAAAATAGAAGAAATCTTTTCAAGAAAGGTGGATTTAACAATCCTATTGTAAATCTCTTAACTGAGTGCACACTAAACAATGTTGCTAAAGCTCTTAACAGAGTGGAACTTAACCAGTCTCCACATAATACTCCTATAGGGTAGACCATCAGAAGTGATCAAATTGTAAGCCTTAACTGACCCCTTCCAATTTGTAGATAGGGAAGTTTTTGTGGGTGTCATCCCCACCGTAGTTTTTACCTTCTAACAGGGGTTTTCTGCATTACCATATCTTGTGTTATGTGCAAATTAGTTTCATGAATTTTCCATGAATGTTTACATTTTTGTTAAGTTTATGAGTTAATATATCTTACACAAAGATAGTATAGAATAGATGGTTGGTTATACAATTGATTACATAATGGATAAAGGTTAAAAGAGACAAAAGTTTTAGAGGTACTGATCCACCCCTCCCATCTTAGTACACACTTCCCATTATTTCCAACAACTAGTATTAGAGATAGATCTCTTATTTGGAAATTTTAAAGACTTAAGAGAAAATATCATACAATGGAGAAGTATAGGCTTGACAAGAGTATTGAGAATCAAAAGCTAGAAATTCAAATCTTCTATGAGCATTATAAAGAAGCTAGAATAAAGATGAGACAACTCCTAGATGAAATAAATATTATGACATCTCATTGTAATGAAACATATTACCATGAAGAAGAGATACCAAATCTATTTGAGTCTTTAGGATCTAAAACTAGCAAAGCTTCAGACACATCATAAGAAAGTATCACAAGTCTGAATGAAATCAATCAACATCTGGCTAGACAAGTAAATTCTCTACAAATAGCTCAAGAGACACAGATGGTAAGAATGATTAATGTCATGAACAATGATAGACAAGATGAACATGAGAGAACACTAGCTATTGATGATAGAAGGAAGATTACTGAAAAGCTACAAGAAAAAGAGTCAGAAATACAAAGACTTATAGAACATCATCATGAGATCACAAATCAAATTATTCTTGAGTCAAGAGGAAAACAAAATGAATACAGAACTCATTGAAAGAATGGAAGTTATCGATGAGCTAAGGGAAGAAAATGAAAATCTGAAACAAGAAGTAAGAATTCAGCAAAAATATAATGAAATAATCAAGAGAGCTGAAGAGAGCAACAAAAATATGGATGATTTTCTTGATGGAAAAAGGAGAGCCAACAACAAAACAGGGCTAGGCTATGCCGAGAATGGAGAATCACCCAATCAAGTTGATCCAAAGAATTTATATGCAAATCCAAGACCAAGAAAGTTGACATGCAATGACTGTGGAAGACAAGGCCACACATCAAATGTTTATAGGATCAAAATGATAATTATTCCTAAATCCACATCTTCATTCATAGGAATTTGTTATAAATGTAACAAGAAAGGACATAAAGTATATGCATGCAAATCTTAGGTGAAACAACCAAAGAAGGAAACCTACATGGAGAAATATTGTCCTAATTGAAAAATGCATGGGCACACATCTTTCAAATGCTGGAAGAAGAAAAAGAAAGAATGGAAGCCTAAAGGTTAAGAAACTTCCTATCAACCAAAAATACTCGGTAACCAGTATGTTTGGGATTACAATACATGGGAAAACTATACAACACATGGACGATTTAGTCACATAGTTGCAAACTATATGAGACAATGAACAAGAAACTCTAGAGGCTGGACTAACCCCAGAATGGCATGTCTACATTGTCATAAAGTTGGTCATCTGAAGAAAGACTGTGAAGACCGAATGAGAGAGACCAGCACCTTTGCCAATGGAAACACTATTAAAGACATCATGAAGATGAGAAATAAAATGTAGAGGACACCTACAAACACTTATGAAGCTGGACCAAGAAATGTAGTTGGTGACACCTTATCCAATGGATCTAGTGACATCACCACCCCCACCTTAGCAGAACAAGTAAGTATGGAACTGCATTATGCCAAGTTAAATTTTGCATCAATTCCATTATACATAGTTAAAATACCAAATCAACATGATTAAAGATGGACTATGGTATTACTTGTTATAATTCTATGAATTCAATTTCATTAGTCAATACATATTGAAATGCATTGGTGTATATACAAAGATAAGTTTCCTACACCTATCAAGAATCATCAATTAACATATAAAAGGATAAGTCACTAGTGTAAACCGAGATGCATCAGTAATCATGTGATTTGACAAAGTTGTCTTTTCCATACACCAAAATCTGTCAATGAATCTATAACAACTTCTCTAAAGCATCATGTTTTCACCGAAAGAGAAGTTAGTGTCACTTGACAATTCTATCTTCACACACCGAGGAGTGGTTGAGCATTAATGACTCAACTTAGGGAAAACTCTATAAATAGATGACAAAAGGGTTTCCTTTCTCACCAAGCGACTAGAGCTAAGAAAAAGAGAGAAACTAGACCACAAAGCAACAACATTGCAGAGAAACTCCAACCCAGTTTATAGCACTCCAAATAGATTACTTACAACTATAGACATTAAAAGTAAGTACTAGCACAAATCGAGAACTCTGTAAATATCATTTACGGGAAAGCCCTAATTTCATAATCAATGGAAACAACATCAAGAACCGCTAAGATCAAGAATATTAAGAAGAACAAGGTCAACCTAATCATGAAAAATACATGTGAGGAACCTAAGTATAAGATATTCCCTGAGGTTGTTTCACAACCTGACAATGCTAGAGCGTTCTCTAGAATACCAGCTAGGGGTTTTCTCATCAAAGATGTGTGAGCATATATACACTGCAAGATAGTAGAGATTGGAGACCTGGAAGTTGAACAAGCTTTCAAGAAGCTTTGTAACATTGATGGCAGTATCAAAAAAGTGCACAAGAACATCAAGGTAAAAGGGCTCATAAATTCCCTATTATTCCCAAAGGAGTTCAAGAGCAAATGGATTCAGTTAGTACTAAGTAGGATACATGACGTAAAGTTGTGGCTGGATGAGCCTAAACTGCTAACCAAGGATGTTATACACGCTTTCACTGGTTATCCCATAACCGATAAGGTAAAGGTAGTAAAGGACCCACCTAAAATTTAAATTGAGAAGAATATAGGAGCTACATGGGATGGAAGATGACTAAGAGTATCCATCATCAATGATGATGAACTAAAATTTGGAGCATGTGTCTTAGGATAGAAGTTCTCTCAGGCAAGAAGGATGAACAACATTGCATCTGAAGTAGTGGACACAACATACAAGATTGTCAAGAAGGGACTGCAATTGGATTTGTTAGAATTGCTACTCAAACATATATAAGAGAACATGAAGACAATAATAAATGCAAATTCAAATTCATGTAAGTTTTGTTCTCTGATATTGTGCATATTTTTCAATTTCCAAGAATCTTTCCCATCTATAGAAAATGTGCAATGGGACACAACAAGACCAGTGACCATATAGATTAGTGAGTTCATAAAATCACTAGGAGATAACTTTGAGTCAGTCATGGATGAATACTTTGTTGGATTCAAAGAAATAATGTAGAAGAGAGTAAGGATTCTAGAACAGTTAATTGAAAAGTTGAAGAATAACATTTTCTTTATGGTAGACACTGACTACACATACATCAAGCCAACTGTACCAAGGATAGTATGGCTATCTCCACTTGACTATGAGGTGAACATAGATCAAGCATAAAATGCAATTGAGGCATTGATAAATGAGATATTAGACAAAACACAACCTAAGTTTCAAACATATCAAGAAGCAAAAAAAATTATTAAAACTAGCTTGGTTGTGAAGAAGATTGATAGGAAGAAAGACAAGATGGTTAAGAATTTGAGGAAAAGGTTGTCGGTAATAGAAGAAGAAAATAAAAGGATAGAAGAAACTGAGGTTTAATCACCCTTCAGTGAAGCAGAGAAGGAGAGTGACTCAGAGTCAACAGAGTCAGATACACCACTACCTCCACTAGCAAAGAAGCCAAGGACCAATACTGCTAGTAGGACAAGGAGTCAGACAAAAAAGGATGCAAGTCCTTCATTGGTTAAGAAAGGTCAAGTGAGGACCTACAAAAGAAAACCTCCAACCAAAAATACCACATCACCAAAGAGGAGAACGAAACTAATCCTAAATAAGGAAGACATGGAGGACACGAAACATGATGAATCTATCCAAAAGGAAAAGAATTAGATTCCTAAAACTGTTGATGGAGTATGTGCCTTAATTATCAAATCAAGTACATTCAATTATAGAAAGATTAAGAAATGGATAACATTGGATCTATTAGATCAAAATAAAATTGAAGAGGAAATTATCAAAATTATGTGTATATTCAAATATCTCCCAATACAACTGGCAGATAATATGCCAAAAGAACTTCAGGATAGATTATCGGCAAGATGGACATTTGTCTTACACTCTGAAAAATAAATTAGGGAAAGATCCCTAGTATCTTTCATGCCTCCCTAATAAAAAATGGAGGAGATTAAAGAGATGATGAAGAATCACTCCAAAAGGTTCTCACCGAATTTGAGATCCTACCAAGTGCTTCAAGGACATCTACTAGAACTAGAAAGGAAGAATGAGGCTTAATGGAGAAAGATTCTTGATATTCCTTAAATAAGGATACAAGTCCTGAGCCACAAATAGCTCTTATCAAAAATCAAAAGAACAAGGATGATGAGGCTAAATAGATCCCTGAAAGAAAAAATTAATATCGGTGATGTAGAATTGGACAAAGAAGAATTGAACACAACACACAACAAGGATATGGATGTTGCTGATGAAACATGGTAAGACAATACTATGGACAATACTATTATTGACATCACTGATGATCCTACCAATGAGGTAAATAAAGATGAAGATATTACAGTTACATCTGATCAACCTAAGGATGAAGATACATATGTTGATGTTGCACAAGTACACATACTAGGCCAGTTGCCATTATTGATTGAAGCAATCAATATAATCTCACAGAAGGAGAAGACCTCTGAGCCTGATATTAGAATACCCAAGGATGCAAGAGAAGGAGAAAAGAAGGATGCAACCGATGAATAGGAGGTCATCAGTGAAGAAAAAGAATATGGTGATCAAAATGTTACAAATATAGATCACACACAAATAGATGGAGATCAAACATAAAAAGATGCACAAATAAAATATGCAAATGAAGTACAAAAAGAGAAAGATGAGAAAATTAAGACAGTTGATATTACGTCAAAGGACACCAAAGGCGAAGCTACAAAAACACTGAAGGTTGATAAGGAGACATCCTCAGACAATCAGTAGGAAAACACCGAATAACAAGAAAAAGGTACAACACCACAAAATCCATCTAGTAGCACATCAGACCAAGTAGAGAAGCTGGCTATGGTCTTACATACAGGTGCATCACAAAAGAAAAAGAAGAAGACCAAGAAAATCAAGTTGGAAGTCACACTTGATGAGATCATAGAAATACCAAAGTACTTTAGATTTTGAATCAATACAAGAATATGGAGAAATGTGTTAGAGAATAGCACTACAAGAAAAGGTCAAGAAGGAGCACCGAGACTCCATAGTGCTAGAGACTATAATGGATATCTTGAACCAGATAGTTCTCTATGTTGATATTGATCACAATGCACCAATCTTAGATCAACTAGCCATCCTCTTCGACGCCATCACAACATAGAATGTTTATGGAGAAAAAGCTATTAAGGAGCAAGATGAGCAGAAATTTCAATATAAATTGATAGAAAAGATCAACCAAGAAGTGGCAGAAAATAAGGTAAAGCTTTCAGAGTTAACAACTGAATTAGATCCAATCATTACTAAAGTTGTTTCCTTAATTCAAAAGCTATGCACTTTAGACAAATTTACAAAGGATAACAATGACAAGATTGCAAAGGTCGATTCTGATCTTAATGCAAGTGCTCAAAATCTAACCACAAATGGAAATGCAATCAAATTGCATTATGAGAAGATCATTGAAATAAAATAGTTAAGACAAGAGCTATGGGAAGCAGAATCTCAATTTAGAGAAGAGGTTACCAAGATACAGTCTCTACTATTACTGAACCTCACACTTCTATAACAACACATACATTCCGCAAGGCAACTAATTGCCACCCCTGAGATGTCGGTAGAAGACAACATGTATGATATGCATGCTAGGATCACATTAGAGTATATGGATCTTGAAAATTTAAAGGAGAAATGGGAGAAGATGATGGAGGAAATGAATACCACTCACTCTCATACTTTTGATAAGCTATAGGTATAGACCTTTTCCCTTACTATCAAAAAAGAGGGAAAAGAAAAATGATATGTACAAAAAGAAAAAAAAGGGAAAAAGGACATATAGCACAAAGGGAAAAGACAAGCAGAAAAGGAAGAGATAGTATAAAGACAAGTGTACATACTCATTTACTATACTATACTAGTATATGCATAGGGGGAATCATGAAATGAATAAGTAATATACATGGTGTACATACTATAAACTTTGTTAGTATTTTGCACATATCAGTTTTTAATACTAATGTCAAAGGGGAGATTGATGACATTATTTTTCCTTTAGTATGCAAAGGGAAATCATCACTAAAGTCAAAACAAAAAGATAGGATAAGCACAAATCGAAAGAACAATTTACAGTGTAATTTGAAGACACAAACTTGCAAAGTGAAAACATAAAATGGTTAAGTGGAACACGATAGGAGAAAATTTTGATATCAAGAACCAAGAACCAACAAAAAAAGATGAATTTAGTTATTAAGAACCAAGAACCAAGGCTACTGAGCAACAAAGGTATTAATCAATCACATTAGGTGATACATTTATACATGCAATCTTTAATGGATCCATAATCAACAATTTTAGATTGCACACACTCAGGTCAATGAGATTTTTTTGTCTGCATTCTAACAAGTGTAGCAAACAAAAGAAATCCTTTCAAGAAAGGTGCATTTAACAATCCTATTGTAAATATCTTAACTGAGTGCACACTAAACAATGTTGCTAAAGCTCTTAACAGAGTATACCTTAACCATTCTCCACATAATACTCCTAACAGGGTAGATCATCAAAAGTGATCAAATTGTAAGCCTTAACCAACCCCTTCCAATCTGTGGATAGTGAAGTTTTTGTGGGTTTCATCCCCACCGTAGTTTTAACCTTCTAACAGGGGTTTTCTGTGTTACCATATCTTATGTTATGTGCAAATTACTTTCATGAATGTTTACATGTTTGTTAAGTTTATAAATTAATATATCTTAAACAGAAATAATATTGAACAGATGTTTGGTTATTTAATTGATTACACAAAGGATAAAGGTTAAAAGATATAAAAGTTTTAGAGGTACTGATTCACCCCTACCCTCTCACTACACACTTCCCATTATTTCCAACATCATCATGTGATTACAAGATTCAGATTCAACACAACACAAGAAGCACCTATTTGGAATATTAAAGCCTCTTTTACAGAGGTTATCCACTGTGATGATTTTTTTCTGGACAAGCAACCAAAAAAAATATTAATTTTAGAGATCAAATTTTTATTCCAGACCTTAGAGAAAATGGGATGGTCATCCTAGGTATACAAGAGAGAAAAAGAAGAGGAAATTTTCAATTTACCATTAGCCTCATGTCCCCAGACCATAGCATCTTGTTCATTCTCTCTTATAAACCAAGGATGGAGTTGCATATTCACCGCCTTTAGGTTGGCATCAATAAGACCCAAGTCAATCCAATCATCATTGTTCCAGTAATCAAACACCAGTTCCCCTATGGTTTCTTTACAAACCTGAATAGCATTTCTCCATTCCTGGTTCTCATTTAGAGGCCTATCTTTTAGCCACTTATCATCCCAAAATTTAATCTTCCTACCATCTTCCAACTTCCAGCTAATCCCTTTTCTGACCAAATTCTTAACTTTACTGATATTATTCCATATGAAGGATCCCTGAATATTCTCTTGAGACCTTAAGGAGTCTTTTAAAGAATTAATATTATATTTAATTTTCATGATAGCATTCCATTCCTTATTTTCTTCAAGGATCATCTAGCATTTTTTTTCTAGTAGAGCCTTGTTTGTTTTATTATACTTCTTATTTCAAGCCCTCCAAACTTCTTTGGTTTACAAACCTTTTCTGAGGCAATAAGACTGAGCCTTTTATTCTCTTCAACACCTGACCAGAGGAACCTTTTTGAATTTTTTCTATCAAATCAGCATACTTCTGAGGTATTTTGAAAAGGTTGAGGGCATACACTGGAAGATTTTGCAGAGTACCCTTAAGTAACTAAACTTTTCTGGCTTGGCTCAAAGTTTCCCCTTCCCACCCAGCAAGTTTGTGGTTGAATCTATCTAAGATATCATTCCTAAAGGAAGCTTTAGGTTTCAGGCATAAAGAAAGACCTAGGTAGGATGCAAGGAACACCCCTATCTTACAACCAAGTATAGAAGATACTTTCCTTTGTCTTTCTTGAGAATTATTATTAAAGTATAGAGAGCTCTTGTCCCAATTTATGAGTTGCCCAGAAGCATTTATGTAAGTATTCAAAGCATGTTTCATATTCCTAGCTTCCCTAATAGTAGCTTCCCCCGTCATAATTTTTTCATCAACAAATTGTTCATGAGAACACTTATGTCTAGCATAAGAAGGTTGGAGACCCATAATCTATCCTTCATTAACCATTTTATTAATGTATCTCCCAAGACATTTTGCCATGATTGCAAAAATAAGAGGGTATATAGGATCCCTTTTCCTCAGACCTCTTGAGGGATGAAAGATGCTAGAGGAGCCTCTATATATAAATTGAAGAAGAGACCATAGTAACTAACTACATAATCAGTCTGACCACTATATTATTAAATCCAAAAGCCATAAGAATCTTGGATAAGAAAGAGTAGTCAACTCTATCATAGGATTTCGATAGATCCAACTTCATCAGGAAGTCATGTTTTTTGGATGCTTCTAAAGAATGAATGTTCTCATGGACAACCATTATTGATTCTAAGATCTGTCTCCCTGGAACAAAGTCATTCTATTGGAGAGATATCAGGTCTAGCAGAAATTTCAGAATTCTAGAAGTTAGCACCGTAGAAAAAATATTGTACAGGGAATTACTAAGGCTTATAGGACTAAATCCATCAACTATATATGTTCCTGATTTATTAGGAATAAGAGCTATAAAATTATATTTTAGTTACTTTAAGATGGTTTTAGTACCAAAAAAATCCTTAATAGTAGAACAAACATCCTTACCAATGATGCTCCATAATTTATGAAAAAATAATATATATGGATATGTTATTTTAATTGGATTTTTATTTTTCCTTTGTTGTTGTTAATTGTTGTTATGGGTAGAGTGATACCCTTGGAGGTATTTTTTCTTCTGGGACTTGAATTATTTTATGGATCTATTTTTGTGCACTTTGGGTTTATATTGCGGAGTATTTATAACCATTTTCATGTCTCAATTTATTCTTGTATGGTTGTGTTACGTCAGTTGGTTATGTTGTGTGTTATCTGAGTCTCTGATCATTATGTTATTTAACCAAGAAAAGGTGATGACCACTTTTTGTGTTGAGTACTAATTATCTTGGTCACCTTGTTTCTATTGTTATGGTGGTTATGTGTTCTGAATGCTTGTCTTGTGGATTAAGTTACTTCATGCATGAAGACAGGTGCTTGTGATGTTTTGATGATCATTGATCTTGTGATGTGATATGATAGTTTTTATTGTTCTATTGAGATGTCTAGTATGGGATGGACATTTTGGATCCTTGTATAAGATGATATGTTATATGTTATGCTCAAACATTTTCCTTGGTGATTATCTTAATCTATGATTTATGAGAAGTCTTTATGGCTTTGGTATTTATTTCTTTTGGCTCTTTTGGTTGGAGAATTAGGGTAGGTTATCTAGTTGTGTAGTAGGGGGTGGCTTGGAATAAGTATCAGGGCCCACAAGTGGTCGCCAAGATCGCTTATTGTCATTTTTTTTAATTAAGTGATAACATAATACATAATTGGGGGGTTTAAAATGAATTAATAAGATATGGCACCTCACCCATGCTTGAGCGCTTGTATAGGCTAAGATTGAGGATGAGATTATGCTTCTCACCTTGCGAGGTATGGTTATGGCATAGTTAATGACTTTGTCTATTTGAGGGGTCATTGATACCATATATGGTCACTTAAGTACGGGGGTCTAGAGAGACTACTAGGATGATAATTAAGTGTTAGATGTATATGATGACACCTTCCTATACACGGACTAGGTTTCCTACATGTGTGTTTTTCCCTAGAGACAAAGAGCTATCAGGATCCCCTTGCTTAGTTGTCACTTATTTCTTTGGTTTTTTTATCTGAGTGGGGCCTATTGTTATCTCCTTAGGATGGTGGGAGTGGACCTTTGGTTCCATATAGTTGGGTGGTAGTGATTCTTATTACCATTGAGATTTGATGTTCTTGACTTTTACATGGATGATCCTTGATGTTGTTGTACCTGTGTATCTTTCTTCTCTTGTATTTTGTATCATTGCATCAGTTGTGACATTCTTGGATTATTGTATTGTACTTCATAATTGGTTTTACCACATACTGTGCAACTTGTGTAGTGGATGTTTTTTCATTATGATATCAATTGTATCTAGTTTTCATTTATGAGATGATTTTATTGTTATTCATTTTCATTATATGAAGATGCTATATTTTTAATTTCTTCTGGTAGATTAGTTAACTTACATAATTATACGTCATGGAACCCTCGGGATTTTTATCTATAAACAAGTTGCATTTATGAGTATGTATGTCTTATATTATATTGATTATGCATTGTTAATTCTTTATCAATTGTATAATCTTAAAAAAAATCATTTTGTAAACTTAGTAACATGGTTAATGTTAACTTCTCATGGGTTCCTTGGCGGGGGGTTACAATAAAATAAATGAACACAAATAGATAATGGATCCCACAAAAGTAGAGAAGAAGAGAAATCCAATATGTGGCCTAAGTGATGGATCTTTAATAATTTATACCTATAAAATAGAAAATGGTGATCAATGGTAGACCCCCACTTTCTATATACATTGGAATAGTAAAATCTGACCCTTAGGCCAAATCTGATTTGCAAAACCCAAAAGGATGAAGGGATACAAATGCAATATATAAATAAATGGTGGATTTAGGGTATTCCCTATATGGATATAAATGTATAAAAGAGGAATACAACATATCTATGCTATGATTAAATAAATGATTGCTAGAAAGATGTAATATCAGATCTAATTTATAAAAGAAAGTGATAAAAGGGAATGAAAAAGAATATGTAACCACCTTGAGGAGTAGTAGAGGAAGAGACTTCAGATCTGAAAAAACCTTTCAAATTGTGTTAGAATTGGAAAATATTCTAGATCTAGAGCTCAGAAGACTGAATTTGTGAACTGTCAAAATCTCAGAGTTATAAGAGCAAGTCAACTTTTTGGGTATAGGTCAACTTTCTAAATATAGACAAAAATAGGTTCTACCTATACCTAAGAGGGCTATAACTGAAGGACTCATAACTACAATTGATAATGTGTCCTCAGATCCACAAATAGAAATTCGTAACTCCACAAATCTTCACATTCACATAAAAGAGAAAAGGGAAATTTTTGGGGAAAGGTGGCTTGCCTTGGTCAAAGCCCCTATTTAAGAATTAACGTTGAATTGAAATAAAGGAAATGCTATCATGAAGTAGATATTAAATCCAAAAATGAAGTATATCATACCATTTAGATGCAATTGTGCTTAGTATGTGATCAATTATGTTGATGCAATAGATTTTACACAACACTAAAGCTAAAAGGAAATTATGTTAGACAAAACCTCATGTAGTAAATGCTTGCAATTCACCTCAATGTTGAAATGATGAAGAGAAAGACTTGAATGGATGAATGTAGATCTCCTACATTGATGTCTAACTACTTTTCTTTGTATTGAGAAATAAGATAGGTATATAGAAGGAAATGCATGAAGATGGATGAACTTGAATGCTTGATGGATGTCTTCAATGAATTCTTTATTGCTTACTTGAACTCCTTGAATGCAAAATAGTTTTCTTGATTTCCTGAGAGTGGATGTCTTATAATTGATGGATAGCTTGTAGATTGTGGATGTAATTGACATATGTATATATTTGAAAATGAGGGGAAGATGTCTCCTTTTATAGTGATTTCAGAGTCCAAATTCACAAAGTTTGACCTCATTAAGTAGAAAAATGAAAAAACATTGCTTTAGGCCTGAAATCCACCAAAATTCAACCCCCAAGGTATAGGTAAACTTTGGTTTGACCTATACCTAAATTTTGAAGTAAACTTGTGATATTCAAGAGGTGTTAAGTGGTTTGGAGAAAAATGGAAAGGTAAGAAAGAAAATAAAGAATAAATGCATCCAAATCTTGAAATTACCAAAATGGGCCCCAACAGAGAAATGAATTATGTGAATGGATTGGTAAATGGGAAATTATGCATAAATATTAGAGCCAACTTAGAGTTTTGAGCAAGATTGAAGGAGAATATAGGACCTTGATTTAAATTATGTATGCAATTAGGTGAAATGTGAGGTCCTAACATAAGAAAAACACCATAGTGGGCTAAAATGGTCTCAAAATGAACACAAAAGTAAGTGCTACTTCTTATGACTATACATTTATGCCCCACTTTAGCGAAAGTATGAGAAAATCTTATGCTCACAGTAAAGGAAGAGACAAAAGAAAGAGAGAGAGAGAAAGATGATTGTGGCCAATTGCAAATGGATAAGACATCACTAAGTCTAAGGAAATTATCCACCAAATTAAGGATCCTAACTCCACATCCATGCATAAGGGCACAAACAAAAAGCAAAGAGAAAAAGAACAATCAAAGGAAAAAGACACCAAAAATAACAAAAGGGGTTGGTACTAAAAAAATCTAAATCAACTAGTGAAAGAGACCTTGGTAGGAAATATCTCAGTAATTGATATCACGTATGGAAATATATTGCAAGAGAACAAGTAATCACATAGGAAGAAAAATAACATCACTAACAATGATACCAAATCCATGGTCTATTCTACTAGCTTAACCATGATTACCTTGCCCAATAAGATTGTATGTCTTACTGTGAAATAGACAAAGTGTGACCACCATGCCTAGTAAGATTTTATGTATTATTATGGACAACACAAAATATAGGATTGCAAATTCTAGAAGGTTGTGTGTCATGCTAGTCTATTTAAAAACTTGCAGCTACTAGAAAATTTTCCTATGTGCAAATAATGAATATATACAGATCTACTATATTCATGAATATTATGTTTATATATGTTCAATTCATGGATGGATATAGATCCATTATATCCATGAATTTTGGCTTGTATATGTGCACCCCATGGATGGATACAGTTCCATTGTGTCCATGGGGATTGGTTATATGCAAAAATGCACAAGGAAAATGTGCAAGAGAATGTACAAGGGAGGTTGTATGTACATCCCCATCCTTATAATGGATACATAGTAGACATGATAAGGAACAGAATCAAGGATACCTACTTCAAACATCAAGGATATATCATTAAAACAACAATATATACCATAAACTTAGCTAAGAGTGTTAACTCTTATATTATAAGAAAATAGATAATTGTGAAAGGATATTCTGCTTATGAGAAAAGACCCTTGAAAGGAAAATATCTTGTTTACATGATATCTACCTTCAAGAGGAGTTCTTTAAAAAAAATAACATCTTCAAGACAAAGAGGAGGAAGAGAAAAAAAATGCACCCATTAATCCCCCTATTGTTAGGTGAAATGGGGATTCTTGATGAGGGATGAAAAACTTTGAAACAAAGAGTAACAATATATATATATATATA
>MU224333.1:39960-72345 GCA_018584345.1 Thuja plicata | reverse complement strand
CTAAAAATGATATCATTGGAGATCAGAGCAGCAGTGTTTTGACCAGATCAAAAGCAAAGAATCAAACAATGGATGAAGAGGTATGTTTACTTTCACAGATTGAACCTTTAAGTGTTGAAGATGCTTGCAATGATTCTGATTGGAAAAATACAATGAAAGAAGAACTAGATCAGATAATCAAGAATGACACATGGGAATTGGTTCCTAGACCAAGTGATAAAAATGTAATTGGAACAAAATGGATTCTCAGAAACAAAATAAATGAAGAAGGTACAATAATAAGAAACAAAGCAAGATTAGTATGTAAAGGATATGCACATAGAGAAGGAATAGACTACACTGATACATTTGCCCCTATGAGTAGACTGGAAGTCATAAAATTATTTTTGGCATATGCAACATTAAAAGACTTTAAAGTTTATCAAATGGATGTCAAATCAGCTTTTTTGAATGGTGACGTAAAAGAAGAAGTCTACATAGAATAGCCTAAAGGATTTAACCTTTCAGATAGACACGACATGGTATGCAGACTAAAGAAAGCACTTTATGGACTTAAACAAGCCCCAAGAGCGTGGTATGAGAGACTAGATGGTTATCTCACCAAGATTGGATTCAAGAAAGGAGCAGTAGATTGCAACTTATTCATAAGAGAAACACCTAATGGATTACTATTAGTTGCCATATTTTTTTATGACATTATCTTTGGAGGTAATGACAAGCTTAGTATAACATTTGAAAAATAAATGCAAAATGAATTTTAAATGAGTATGATTGGTCCTATAAAATAATTTTTGGGATTAAATGTAAAATAGACAAACAAAGGAATATTCATTAATCAGTCAAAATATGTAAAGGAAATATTGAAAACCTTCTAGATGGAGGATTGCAAGCTAGTATGGACTCCTATGATCATAGGAAGTAAACTTTCAAAAGATGATGACTCCATAACAGTTGATAAAACATTGTATAAATCTATGATTGGAAAGCTTATTTATCTAACTCAATCAAGACCGGACATATCTAATGCAGTTGGCATTGTTGGAAGATTTACAGCTGAACCCAAGCATAATCACTTAATGGCAATCAAGAGGATATTCAGATATATTAAGGGAACTATAGACTATGGTTTATGGTATCCTAAATTAGAGAATACACAACTTCATGTGTATACTGATGTAGATTGGGCAGGTTGTATTGATGACAGAAAGAGCACTTTAGGAGGAGTAGTATTTCTTGGAGAAAGGTTGGTATCTTGGACAAGCAAGAAGAAAAACTATATTTCTCAGTCAACGGCAGAGGCAGAATATGTTACAGCAGCACTAAATTATACAACAATTGTTTGGATCAAACAGATGGTTAAAGACTTTGGTATTCAGGTTTACTATCCTATTGTTATTGACTATGACAACACCAGTACTATTAACATGTCTACGAACCCTGTAATGCACACAAAGACAAAACACATAGAGATCAAGTATCACTTTCTGAGAGAAAAATTTGCAGACAAGGAAGTGACATTGAATTATGTAAGAACAAAAGATCAGTTAGCAGACATTTTCACGAACCCTTTAGCAAAGGATACTTTTGAGTATCTAAGGGAGAAGTTGGGAGTCATTCCCTCTCCTAAGTCTGATTAGAAAAAGAAACAAGTACATCATTCCTGTGTGACTGATAAATGGTTGACTACTCTACTTCTAGAGTAGTACATGTGCAAAATGGTTTATGGCACCCTTTTCCATTGATGTCAATGGGGGAGTATATACTAAAAACAAGGAACACAAACAAAGAGCTAAACAAGGAACACATTTAAGGAGTTTATACTCTAGGGGAGTATACACAGTCTATGTAACTATAGTAGTGTAGATGAATCTTTGATGAGGATATTGAGAAGATTGTAAAAGAAAGAAGACACCATGAGCATAAGTTGTTTTGATCATTTTTTGCCATCAATGCCAAAGGGGGAGATTGTTGGAGATTTGATTCTGAACAGTTGATTGATTGTATGTTTGTCATTGATGACAACATATAATACACAGTAGTACTTCTATATGTACTTATCAATATGATAACATGAAGACCAGCATGGATAGATACATGTTGTTGACATGTTTACTATGCTATGTTCATACACACAGACCCAGATATGAAGTTTCAGTTAAGATATGTAATTTTTTTATTGATGGTTACAGTTCTGGAGGAATAACAGTTTAAGCATGACATACGTAATGTGTTGATCGAGTTGCACCTATCTTCAGGATATACGTGTGTATATTCATGATGAGTTATGAGTTTTTGATATTAATCTAAACGCACCAAATGTGTTTCAAGAAGATTGCAAAGTTATGGTTAAATTGATGAAGCTGACTTAGTGAAGCGACGCGTCTATTCAGTTGTTACTTGTGCGGTTGTAATTATACTTGTGCACTTAGTAGAGCTAATAAGGATGTTAAGAAGAGTCTTCCTATAGGTTCCATGATCTCATACTTGGTGTATGTACTTATAGAAGGTCATTTGTGATAAGAAGAGTTGCAAAAGCCAGAGATTAGAAAAGTAGAGCAGAGTGTTAAAGCAGCAAAGCTATATTTATCATATGTTGATAATATAGATATTGAATTTGAAGCTTTCATAATATAGATACGATTTTTATAGTTCTTTACAAGAGGTTGAAGCATCAACACATAAAAGGAACTGATTAGACAAGTAGTGTCACAAACAACAGTTCACCTTGTTGATACAATGTGTATCAAATAACCAGAAGGTTGTAGCCTTCACTACTTGGACAGTGAGTCCTTGGATAGTGAGTCCTCCACCCCTAATAGTGTTATTGTAAAAGACTCCTAACAGGGTCTGACCCTTAACTAGGTCACTATACTACTGCATTGTAATGTACAACTCCTAACAGGGTTGGAAGATCTTTTAACAGGGATCACTATAAATAGTATAGTTCTTTGTGGGTACTAATTCCCACTGGTGTTTTTACCATTTGTTTTCCCCACAACCAAATTGATGTGTTGTGTAAAGTGTTATCAGTATGTGCATTTACTTTGTATCAGTCTGGATTAATAAGTATAAGATAAAGATTTAAAGTTGCAAATAACTGATTCACCCCCCCCCCTCTCAGTTATCTCTGAAGTATTCTAACACAATTAGGCCTAAAATAATAGTTTTTCCTATGGGATCAAATTGACGCAAGGGAGGGGTGATAATGGGGCCAAAGGCTCTCCAAGATACCAAACTACCTTGCGAAACCAATGTAGAAGAAACAACAATGTAGTGAGAGAAGAAACAACATAGATCCTTTTCATTTAGTGATCAAACTCATCACATGTTGGAATGTAAGGCCTTCCCATTTTTGGCCATGAACATTCAATGAATTAAAAATTGATCTTCATACATGTGAGGTCATAGACTTGCCTTTCAGATATCTCAAAACTTAATCTTCTATTACAATCTAATATAAAAATCCTACTCCAAAAACTACCTCAAACTAAGAACATAGAAACAAATATATAGAAGAGTCCACCAAGAGAGGTTGGTGCTCAAATCCATAATTGAGACCCAAATTTAGGTCCACATAGATCCCAATGAGATTCCCCAAATCAATTAAGCCAAAAAAATTAACTAAAGAAGTCAGCCACCAGATCCAACCCTAAAATAAACAACTCGACCAAAGGATGACTAAGCAACAGAGTGACTCGGGCAAAGAACACCCCAAGAAATAGGAAACAAACCTGATTATCAAAAAATAAAAAAGCTTTCCTAAGCGACAGACCCAAGCAAAAAAAACAAGCATTCCCAAGTGACAGAACTCGAGCAATAGAGACAAGCATTCCCAAGAAACAAAACCCGAGCAAGAGAGTATTTCTCGAGAAGCCTCCAAACAAAATAAAGAAGAAAACAAACATCTTTTTGGTTGAGCAGGATTGCCAATGACCAAATGTGATCCTGCATCAAACATCTGGGGTTAATAGAAATGATTCTCCAAATCATTTATCAGGTCTAACCTGAAATGAATCCAACTTAGATTGAAAAATCCAAGATGAGTCCTCAATCGGTCTGTTCTTCCACTTTACCAGATATTCCATGTATTCATTTCCTCTTGTACTTCTTCCAATTCTCTATTTTAGAATATATTCAATTTCCTTTGTCTTCTTCTTAGGATAATCACTTGGTATTGTTATTTATTTATCAGGTTCATGATACTCATATAAGTCTGGAATATTGAATATAGGTGATATATCCATGTCATCAGGTAATTCAACTTCATAAGCATTTCTGCTGTCAAATCTTCTGAGTAGTTTGCAAGGACCAAATTTCTTCATCTTCAATTTACCATATGTTCCAATAGGAAATCTACCTTTCTTCAAATGAACCATTACTGCATAACTAACTTCAAATTTTCTATGTCTTCTTGATCTGTCTGCACTATCCTTTTATTTTTGATTGCCTTTCTCCATCTTCTGTTTTACATCTTCATTCAATGTCTTTGTTCATTGTATTCCTAGTTTTGTTGGTTTGCCATAAAATTTTGTTGTCATCGATGCCAATTTCTATCCAAAATCAGAAAATCTATCCCAATTTGAAGTATCCCTATGAAAATTTTGTGTTCTTAAAATTTTGTGTTCTTAGGTCAAAATCCACATGAGTAGTGAAAAACCAAAAATCCTGAGATGTTTTCTAAGTGAAAGTGCAAAAAAGCCCTAAAATTTCAATCAAGTTTCTAATTTTGCATTACCTTTTTGAAAAACTTAAGTTATAAAATGTCATGTGCCTTTTAATGGTCACCAAGTCGCTTAATCCTAAAAGCATATTCCATTTTTTCATGAAACTTGGCGATTAACTGTTGTAGGGATGTCTCAAAAGGAAAAAGAATATTCTTTGTAAGTTATGAGACTTCGCGAAGTCCTTCAGTCGCGAAGTCTCCCGATGAAGAAAATATGATCTAGCGACATGGAGATAAGCGGTTAAGTCATGGTGTCATGCAATATATCCTACAATTAGAAAATTAGCATGAGACTTAGTGATTTATTCAGTCGCGGGGTCTCCAGATCAAAACACAGTTAGTGATAAGTTTAAATGCTTCTGTCGCCATGTCTCCAATTAAAAATTTAGTTAAGTAAAAGGTTCAGAGACTTGGAAACAAACTACAAATTGATTGAAATATATTGTGGTTGGGTAGTCACTAGTTAAAAATGGTAAGTTAGCATTTATTTAGCAATTTGGAGACAAATAATCAGGATGAGACACGTGTCCACAGTGAATAGAACAAAGTGTATCAGTCGCATGGTCTCCCAAAAGGAAAATATCATTTGGAGATTAAGAGACTAAAGGGTGTAAGGCTATGTATTTTAATATTTTCATGTTGTTTGCAAATGATATAGGGTTTCCAAAATATACTTAGCGACTTAGTGGAGCCGTTAGATGCAAAATGAGATGAGATCAATGGTAGTCACTAAGTCTCTATCAATTTTGCATAAGAGTAAAATGTTCTCGCAATAATGATATTATTTTTAGTCGCATAGTCTCTAAATTAAAATTAAAAGATAAGATTTCATGGGCTATGTCATGAAGTATCCAAAGAAAATATTAAAGAGAAGTTTTAATTAGCGATTGGGTGACTAAGGGTAGTCGCAAGGTCTCATAAAGTGAAATAAACATTCAGAGACTTAGCAATAAGAGATTGAAAGATGAAAAGTAACTATGGTCACGGGGTCTCTGAATAAACTCTAATTTTGGCATTTGATCTAGCGACTTGGATTCATTTGGTTGCGTGATTGCCAGAAGTTAATCATAGTTAAGCTAAGTGAAGAGAATCATATACTCTCTAGATCTCTAGAAGAATTAAGAGTTAAGAGATTTGATCAGTGACAAAGAGATAATGCATAGTCGCGTGGTCTCTAAATATGAAAAGTGATAAAAGGCGGCAGTTGCTGACATGACAACATAGACATTCATCATCAAATAAAAATACAAGAGATTAAATACTGTGTGAAAAAGGTATCTGAGATGTCTGGTGAAGAACCAATCATATGGAGACATGTCATTTTGTTCAAATTTTATAATTGTTTTTTTGAAAACGCACTCATATGAATTTGATTTCCTGTCACATTCATGAGCTACGACTAGGATTTCAATTAATACCACAACATGTAAACTTGAAACAGAAATTGATTCTCTCTTCAATGATGAGCTAAGTACTTTGAAAAGTTACCATAAAGGGATGATCGTAGGTTTGTTATCATTCATCATACATCCAGAGTTTCAGATCGGAGAATTTGCTAGGTTTTATGTGTTCAAAAAGTAGGAATTCATCAATTTCAAGGTGATTCTCCCATTTTCAAAGTTCTTGAATTGTCTTCAGTGCACAAAGAAGAGTAAGGAGTCCTGAGAGAAGATTTGTCTCAATATCAGTGAAAGAGAAATGGAAATGGAACAAGATGAGTAAAGTTGTCAGTGTGGCTTCTACCAATGGGAAGAGCGATGAAGTACATGATGATGCCAAGGGTAAAAGGAATTTCTCTGATGAATTTTTCAAGCTTTTTCCTGGGTCTACACAAGACAAGACGGAAAATGCCAACATATTGGCAGATGAATACTGTGAAATCAGAGATGCCTATACCCCAGGTTCTATAGGTTTTTCTCTCTATAACTATTTTTATAATAATTCTGATAAGGTCATCCCAATATCAAACCCTTGGACTAGTGGTTTGGCTAGGTTAATTGTTCCCAATGTCAACGTAGATGTAGACTTGTTTCTTGGACTAGAAAACCATTACGACCTTTTCTCTATGAAAATTAAAAAGAATGATGGTACTGCATTATTGATTCTAAAGAGGAATTCATTTATGTAAGCTTTTGGTTTATATAGTACCATGTTTGCCAAGATTAATATTACCAAGCAAGAAGAAAGGTATAGGTTACAACTTGGGGTTGCTAGGAACCAATTAAAAAAACATATTCTTAAAGAAGTTAGAAACCATATTACCCCTATACCAGGGACTGCACCCTACTATTTCAAAGATTTACATTTCTATATCAAGTACATTGCTTATGCTTTGTGTAGAGTGTTGGGTATGATCGAGGAGCTAAGAAGATAAATTCTAGAATTTTAATGATGGTGTTAGATTTGCAAGATGTGCATTCTAGTACTACCTATAAATATATATAGTACATCATAGATAAAATGCATGAGGGGTTTGTAGTAGTGCAGAAGAAGGATAAAAAACCTAAGGATAAAGATCCTAAATTTTTACATTATTCTATCCTAACGTATTTGTTATTGCATTTCAATTATGGTATTATGAATGTAAATAATTTGAACCCTCAGAAGATCTTTCAGGACCGGCCCAATCCTATTCAATTTTGGATTAGGATATGGAATTTTACCTCCAAGGATTATGACTTCTATGGATTTGAGAACTAGATTGTATATCCCTTGATGCAGAGTTTGGGTATTAGCAAGACTAGGCTCCTAGTGAAGGTGTTGCAGTTGCTAAGACCCTGTGAATATGTTGATAAATGGGAGGGTGACAAAAATTGGGGAGACTTATTTTTAGAAGAGAATTTTACTATGATTAGAGTATATGGGTGCAAACATCCTCCTCATGTCCTATCATATCATTTCCCATCAAGTGTTGCAGATATGGAGTTCATTTGGTAGCTTTTATTAATAGATAATGAGAACTTTGCACCACACATGAAGGGGACATTAACCCCTAGGAAATTCAAGTTTTTTCAATTTACAATTGGCAAAGGTTCTATTGATTTAGTGAGCACATGGTTGGATAGCTGCAAGATGGGAGAAACATTATATAGATATATTGATCTAGAAGGATCTATCGTAGGAGCTAAGAAACTCCTAACTCCTACCATACCAAACGCATATGTACATGGTATTTGTGTGGAGGAATATGCTTCTAGGAATATCCTTGATGAGGATGAAGTGAGAACTAGGAGAGAAAGAATTCAAGAGTTATTGAATTTGGAGAAACAAATAAAACAAAATGGATTAGCATTTGGAGGTTTTTACCCTGACCTGCCATATTTTGATAATATTAAAGCTATGATAGATAATTTTTACACACTCTGTGAGAAATTAGACATATTTTTAGATGTGAAGAAAGGGAGAAAAGAACCTGAGTATTCAGAATCTGAGTATGCGAGTGAGAGATGAGGAATATGTCCATCCACCTCAAATAGATCAACACCAACGAAATATTGT
Source organism: Thuja plicata (assembly GCA_018584345.1). Classification (NCBI taxonomy): domain Eukaryota; kingdom Viridiplantae; phylum Streptophyta; class Pinopsida; order Cupressales; family Cupressaceae; genus Thuja; species Thuja plicata. The sequence goes on along the minus strand of MU224333.1, from coordinate 64,124 downwards.
AGAAGTAATTCAGATACAAGGAGAACATGGGAATATCATAGAATTGACTAAGGTTTCCCAACCTGATGATATAGAGGAGCCTACTACCAAGAGGCAAAAAGTTGACCTTGGTCAAACCTCTTATACAAGAAAAGAGAAAAAAGGAGATAGGACAAGTGCTCTTGTTCTTGGTAGGAGATTGTATGACCACAATTTGAGAAAAGAAATCAGAAAAGGAAAGAGACAAAAATAGCAAGAAGTAGAGGAAAACATAGAATCGCCTCTCAGAGAATGTATTGATGAAAGATTGCTTCACCAACAACAATTTTTGAGTGATGACAACTTTATAAAAACTTATGAGTTTAAAGATTTTGTAAGGTGGCATAAAAAGGAGCATATTAGAGAATATCTAAAATTAGATGGTGAAGAGACAGTAACCAATGAGTCTCCTCTAGCTTTGCAAGCCTATGATCCTGAAAGTGAGGATGCTTCTCCTGATCAGGCTAGAAAGATGGTCTTGAATAGTGGAATCTTGCTTGCTGAAGGCTGGGATCTAGCCTCAACATTTATTATAGATCAAATCAGAAAGTATCCAAATTTGAAGATGACAAGTGAAATCCAAATGGGTGACATGATCAAAGGGTTTGGATATAGTCCAAAATCACAACCATTTTCCATGTGGAATTTATGGCCAAAAGACCAGAAGCCTCAACTTTTGAATATTCAGGAGAGCATGGTTGGAAATGAAATGGTGTGGATAGTACAAAACATAGGAGATCTTGAGATTTCTAAAATCATGACACATTGGGCACACCTAAATGAGGATAAGACAAAGTAGTTGTCTGAAAAGTGTGGTGTCTTAATTGAGGAGGCTAATGCCCTAGCAAAAGATAGGGAACTATGTCATATTAAGATACATCAATAGGATAAGGTAATTGCTGAGATGACATGCAATTACAAGAAAAACTTGAAGTTGTATATGTGCCCTCAGTGCAGCCTCTGCAGATAGAAAATAAGGTTGAAACAAAGGAAGAGGTTAAAATAGAGTATGTGGCCAAAAAGGAAAATGAGGTAGTCATAAATGCATTAAGGAGCATTCTTCAGCATAGGATTGATATATTAAAATATAAAATAGATATCATCCTGAATGCATATAATAAATTTCCCATCTTGCATGCTAAAGTAATAGGGTATATTTCCATTTGGAACCCTTACTTTGTCACATGGTCTCCTAAGGTACAATTGTTAGAGAAACTAGCCTCTTTGCAGAAGCACATGTCATATTTACCAGAGATTGTGACAGAGGTGGAAGATGAAATAAAAAAAGATAAATGTATCTTTGTCTTTCTTTAAGGGTAAACTAAATTAGATCGAGGCTAAGATAAGCCTATTTTCACCGGATTTCAATAGGTTTGTTCCTCCTTTGAAAGGAGAAGATGATCAGTTTAAGGACTTGGAGGCCTAGAGAAATGAGTTTGACAGTAGAAGGCCTAGTAATGAGGCATTTATTACAAAATCTGATTTAGATTTAGGTGGTTTTAACAAAATTTTGGATGAAGCTTTCAGGGTAGAGATTGACATAAATAAGTTTTTAGTTGATGTCAAGAGCATTACTGATGTTAGATGGGAAAGGAAAAGGTGACAACTACAGAGTATTCAAAGTTTTAAATGGCCTACAAAGGATGACGTGATAGCTTGGGATTTGATGACCAAAGAAAAGAAGAAAAATCCTATGGTGATAGAGGAGGAGATCCTAGATGAGGAGTAGAAAGGAACACTTGGCACCTGATCATTGAGCATAGGGAGGTTAGTTATTATCAAAGACAAGTGTAGGTTAGCCTAAAATGGAGGTCACTTGATCTCAGTATGAATATTAGATACTATCCTGAATATTGTTAGACAAAGGCACCAGAGTTCACATGAAGACAAAGAAGATCAGATTTCATCCCCTCTTATTGTCTTTCCACCGCTTAAACATTCTCATTTCTTGTCTTTTTTGTACTTTTAGGGTTAGGTTTCTTAAACCATCCAAAGCTTGTTGCATCCTAACTTTAAGGATTCCAAGATGGTTTAAGGACCTATAAATAGATAAAATTTTAATATTTTTCGAGAGATGAAATATATTGGCAAACCAGACTTTCTAAATTTCAGTCTGTGTCTTTGAGTTTTTTGAGCTTTTTATGTACTGAAGCAGAAATATATGAATAAAATACAGTGCAACTTTACTCTATATTATTGTTGTCTCTTTACTTATTTTTTGTACTCTTTTATGTTTAATCTGTAAGGCATGTTAAACATATTAGCTATAAGGTAGTTATATAATTATTTGCAAGCTTCTTCTAAGGGGATAATTAAACTTTGTGAGTAGTTTCAGGGAGTACATCAGTGATTAAGGATTTGATACAATATTGTAGAAGTGATAGGATAGTTTGCAAGGCACCTTATCTGAGTTGCATGTAGGTTGCAATAAATCTTACAGTATTATGTTTTATATATCTCTGTGGATTTATATTTATTAACTCTATAAGCCCAAGGATAGGCGCTGGTCTAGGAACTTGTTTCGTAATCCATCATCACCCAAAATATTCAATACTATTCAAAATAATTTTAATCAAATATACTTTTGTTACTTAGAACAAATGAGCTGAACTCATAAGGATTTGTATCAGCGGGATACCATTCAGTTTGTTAATCCCTTGAAGAGTGGATCATTAGGTTACCCCTCCTAAAGTAAAAGGAAGAATGAAAAAATTCCTTGTCTCATTGGTTTATGTTATTAATACTATAGCCTGGCTTGTAGCACTCTGTTTCAAACTAATTATTGCAATCTCCAAGGTATTTTATAAGTTATTACAGTGAGGTCTAAAGTAAGTAACGAGTGAATGAATTAGTCCACCAAATACATAAGTTGAAGAATCAGTAATCTTTTGATAGGTAATACCTGCCCAAGTTTGTGGAACTCAAAAATTAAGGAGGTGATAATAGGTATCCCCAGTGTTATCAAATACCTCTGAAATTAGCCTGTGTCTTGTCAAAAGGGAGTTTGCATTCAAGCATAATCAGTATACTATCATCTTAAGGTTTTGGTGCAAGAAAAAGAGCTAACAAATTGGTGACTCTACTGGGGAATTCAAGTGATTACAAATCATACTAGTTGTAGTTGTCAAGATTTTCTTTTGATAAGTATTCATTCACTCCTAATTATTATTGGGTGGTGACTCTAAAGAAAATCTCTGAGATTAGTGCAAATTTAGTAAATATCTCTTAGAATGAATACTAGGTCAAGAATGAGAAATGATCCTGAGAAGGTCTTATATGGTGGATTCCTATCATCCTCAAGGATGGAAATGTCCTAGAGGAAGAAGAGAAACCAAATTATCATGGATGAAACCCCTCTAAGAGGTAAAGAGGGTAATGCTAGGAGAGACATGAATAGCAATCAACATTCTCATGATGGAAATACTTAAGAATATGAAGAAGCTACAGAAAGGGTATTAGAAACACCTACAGTCACTTCTAATTCTAATGAAAGAGAAGAAACAAGTACATCTAGTTTAGATTCTAAAGAATCTCCCTCTGATGAGCTATAAAATGAGGAAAAATTTATCATGAAACAACTTTCCCTTGTTCAACAAATTAAAAGGGAGAGAGAAATGAGAAAGAAAAAACATGAGTATAAGGATGTTGATAAGAATAAAAGAAGATCTTACAGACATCAAAATATGAAAGATACAGAGAGGTCTCAAAAAGACCAACAAATACAACTCACTTATAAGGCTTCTAGTTCACAGAAGGATAAAGGTTTAAAGCAAAAGATGAATGAATACAGAAATCAAGAACCTAAGTTTCAGAAGCCTTTAACAGAACAAATGTCCAAATTGGATATTGATTTGGAGAAATTGAGAATTGAAAAAGAAACCATGGAGAAAATGTTAGAAAAGGCACAAATGAAAGTTTCTATAGTCGAAATGAAGAAGAAAATAGATTTTTTGCAATCTTCTAAATATTCTCATGCTGGGCCAGAGAATATTATAGTTTCTAAAGCAAAAGCCACTACTTTTAAAGAGAATGATGGTTTTCAAAAGACACCATTGCATACTAAAAGGTATAAACAATTTAACTTTATTGGTATCCCTGGATATCCTAATGCTTTCCCTAAAGATGTGGGTGATATAGGAGAAAAGCTCCCAAAGTTTGTAGGTAACAATGTTATTTCTTGTGAAACACATTTAAGAAAGTTCATTGATTTTGTTGATGATTTAAATATCACTCATGAGGATGTGTTGATGAAATTATTTGTTCAGTATTTAGTGGAATATGCAAGAGAATGGTTTAGGAGCCTTTCTAATGGATCTTTTGTTTCTATGGATGAGTTGGTTGAATTATTTAAGGATCAATATGGAGATAAAACAAATAAAGGCTTTTTGTTGAATGAGTTCAACAATATCAAAATAATTACAATGAAGAGGTCAGTGAGTTTAATACAAGATTTCAAAGAGCTATGCACAAGCTTTTTCAGAAGATAAGGCTGGATGAAGAGGTATGCCTAGCAACTTATTTGAATGCCTTTGATTCTAAAATGGAATACACTCTTAGGGATAAAAACCCTAGAACTCTTACTGATGCTTATGAGATAGGTGTGAACATTGAAATGAACAGAAGAGTGTCTAGTAAGTTGAATAGAAGAGATGACTCAAGGTTTAGTAGGAGCAATTTAAAAGAACTAGAGTATAAGGAATATAGGGCTCCTCAGAAAAATAGACCTTCTTTTAATACTACATACAATCCTCAAAATAGAATGCAAAACCATCCTTATGGAACTCAGTTTAAGGATGGGAAGCCTATTATTCTACCTAGAAAGGAGAAGAAAGATAATAGAACTCCAAACCCTCTACACAAGAATGTTGTCAGTTTTTGCAATGATAATCCTTGGTGTGAAGTTTGTGAAGCCCCACATAACCTTGATTTTTGTACTTTTTCTTTAGACTTGAGAGTAAGTGAAGAGAATGGAAATGATAATGGTGAATAGTGTGATCATAGTATGAAAAATACTTATTCATGTCATGATATAGATTCAGACAGTGAAAATGAAAATCATGATTCTTTTAGTTCACAAAGAAGGGTAGAAAATCATCATCAACAAATTTTATCTGATAGTGAAGCTGAGGAAACTAATGACCATATAAGATGTTATGCTCAAGACAATTAGGATGTTCCACTTATTAGAAAAGCTTCAGATGAAGAGAAAGCTAGGATTACTGTAGATTTAGTGAACAAGGCTAGAAGAAACTACCATTTAAGAAATAGAGTAGTAGGTGGTACTGGTAGTCAGCTAACAGGTGTCTTTATAAAATAAAATAAGATAGACACTAAGTATGTGCAAAAAAAGGAAGGACCTAGTGAAAATATAGATAAACATATGGTCAAAATCATTACAAAATCCCTTGAACCAAATTTTGTACAAGAAGGAGAATTGAAAAGGCAAGAAACAAGTACTCTTGTTCAAAAGATGGAAAACAAAAGGTTAAAAGAATCAACTCTGAATGAACATATTGAAGAAAGTGATATTACTATTGATAAATGAAAGTCTTCAGATGTGAAATATACTCTGGTGGACATGGGTCAATGTTTGTCCCAAATGACAGTTAAGGTGCCATTTCTAGAGATGAAGAGAATCAAAGAGCATAAGGAAAAGGTGTTGTCATTATTAAACACTGTGCCCATAATAAAGGTCCAAAGTCTAGATAATGTTGGCAAGAAACCAATTAACAAAGGGAAGGAAGTTGAAGTGTTAACATCTGAGATTCCTCAAATTTTGTTAAATGCAACTTCTTCAACAAAATTTGTTGACCCTTTTTTTCTTTCATTAATAATGAATGGAAAGATGCTAAAAAATTGTATGATTGATTCAGGAGCATCTAATACTGTTATGCCAATGGAAATCATGAGGTCAATGGGATTACAGGTTGATACTCCTCATGGGAGATGTCAAGCTATGGACTGTAGAGAGGTCCCTGTGATTGGTACCATTGAGGCTATGCCTTATAAATTAGCAGTCTATCCTGATGTAGTAATGACTATGAATGTTCTTGTGGTTGACATACCACCACATTATGGCATGATGTTGTCAAGAAAATGGAGTGCTTCAATGGGAGGTAGTATACAAAGTGATTTATCATATGCTACTTTTAACATTGATGGAGATAATGTTAAAGTGTTAAGGGAGATTAGAACTCCTCACATGATAGAAATATTTGAAGACACTAACATTAATTGTTGCATTGATATGAATATGGAGAATTTCAGGATACAAAAGAATGAACTTTATTATCAGCATGAAGAGATTGACCCTCTGAACAGAGAATTGATTATATAAAGCATTGGATTGTGGAAAATGTACTTTAATGGGGCCTTCTCAAAGGAAGGATCAGGGGCAGGTGTATTGTTGGTATCTCCATCAACTACAACTTTTAAGTATTCATTTCTATTAGCTTTACAATGTACAAATAATACTGTAGAGTATGAGGCTTTGTTTTTACGACTTGAAATTGCTATCAAACATGGGTTAGATGTTTAAAGGTTTATGGTGATTCTGAGTTGGAAGTAGCTCAAGTTAGACCCAAATATGCAGTAAAGAATGATAGATTAAAAATGTACAAGTATGCTATTTGGGATCAAATTGAAATGTTTGATGCCTTTGATATAAGTTGGTTAGAAAGGTCAAAGAATATAATGGCTAATTTTTTAGCAAATGTTTCTTTAAAAAATGATGATTTGACCTTACATGGGGTGTCAATACTGGAATTCAAGACAAGACAAGTTATTCCAGACAACATATACAACTGGCAGGTTTTTTAGGATGATCAAGATATTCTGAGGTTTATGCAATGTATAGATCATTATGAGAACCAGAGTATAGATTGTATTACTTTACTAGAAAGAAATGATGGGAAAGACTACATTTTGGGAAATGAGGTTGTCTAGTTAAGTTCTAATAAGATTCCTAGGGGTTTGGTTGAGCTTGAAGCATTGTTTAGCAGTCAACAAAATGATTCAACAAAACTAAGCAATGCCAAGGTTGAGGATTTGGAGGAAATAAATTTAGGATCTAAAAATAGTCCTAAAATAGTTTATATTGGAAAGGGTTTAGACTCTCACATAAGGATAATTTGATCAAACTATTAAGAAAATATAAACATGTCTTTTCTTGGTCATATGGGGATTTGAAAGCTTATAGAGAGGATCTTTTTCAACATGAAATCCCATTAAATTCAGATGTGAAACCATTTAGGAAAAAACAAAGGCCTATTAACCCCTTGTTGGCTCCTAAGATGCAACAAGAATTGACGAAACTAAAGGATGCTGGGATGATCTAGCCAATCAGACATTCAACTTGGGTATCAAATTTGGTACCAGTTAGAAAGAAGAATGGTGATATCAGGCTATGTGTGGATTTTAGAAATTTAAATATTGCTTCATTAAAAGATAATTATTCCTTACCTAATATGGAAGCAATGTTGCACAAGTTGACTAGTTGTGAGTTGTTGTCTATGATGGATGGTTTCTTAGGATATAACCAAGTCCTAGTTAAAGAATCAGAAAAATACAAAATTGCACTTACCACTCCATGGGGAACCTATGTTTATATCAGAATGCCATTTGGACTAATAAATGCAGTGGAAAATTTTCAAAGGGCCATGGATGTTGCTTTTAAAGAAATTATTTATTTATTTATGGTCATTTATCAGGATGATTTAACTGCATATTCTATGAAAGTTGTGGATCACTATGATCACTTGGGTAAGATTTTCAATAAAGCATTAGAATATGGTGTTTCACTAAATCCCAAGAAATGTCATTTTGCAGTACAAGAGGGAAAATTTCTTGGACATATAGTATCTAAGGAGGGGGTAAGAATAGACCCTGAGAGAGTGGAAGCAATTAAAAGGGTGATTTCTCCAAAGAACCTAAAAGGAGTGCAATCTTTCTTAGGAAAGATCAATTTTGTCGGAAGGTTCATAGAAAACTTTACAGAGATTGTTAAACCTATTGTAAAGTTGTTAAAGAAAGATGCCAAATTTGTTTGGAATGAAGAAGCCCAACAGGCATTTGATAATACTAAGCCTTTCTCTTTGTTTTCATTTGCATCTTTTCATATAATTACTGCTATTTTACTACAAAAAGATGAACAAGGATTTGAACATCCAATAGCTTTTTACAGTAAATCCCTACAAGCTGCAAAAATTAATTATGAAATAATGGAGAAGCAGGCTTTTGCTTTGGTAAAAGCTGTGAAATATTTCATGCCATACTTGGTTTGTGCTTAGATACAAGCTTATGTTCCTCATTTAGCAGTGAAAGATATTCTTACACAGTTAGAGGTAACGGGTAAGAGGTGTAAATGGATCACCAAAATTTAGGAATTTAACCTTGAGATCCATATTACAAAGTTAATAAGAGGACAGGGTTTGGCAAAACTCATGACAGAAGAAAAAATGGATCTAGTACAAATAAATCAGATAGAGATACATGATTAAACTACTACAAGCATAGAGAGACAAACATTCTATACTAATATTATGTTTTTTTCTCAAAAATGCCAAATGTCCTGATCATATGTCAGAAAATTAGAAAAGAAGTCTGAGATTGCAAACTCAAAAATACACTTTGATTCAAGGAGACTTGTATTGGAAGGATAAGAATGGTGTATTACTATTGTGTCTTGATAAATACCAAGCTGAAAGAGTTTTATGTGAAATGCATGTAGGAGAATGTGGAGGTCATTTTTCTTCTAAGGCTACTGCCCACAAGATTTTAAGAGCTGGGCACTACTGGCCCACTTTATTCAAAGATACCTATGAATATGTTAGAAAGTGTGAGCCTTGTCAAAGGTTATCAAATAAGTTGAAATTCTCAGGAGCTCTGTTGTTAAATCCAATAAGTACTCAACCTCCTTTTACTATGTGGGGAATTGATTTTATTGGTGAATTCCAGGAGAAATCTAGTGGAGGAAAAAGTTGGATATTGGTGGCCATAGATTATTTTACCAAGTGGATTGAAGCCATCCCTACAAAGAAAGCAACAAGTAGGGTAGTAACTGAATTTCTAATGGAGAATATTATAACTAGATTTGGTGTACCTACTAAATTAGTAATGGGTAATGCCATGAGTTTTAGATCAGAAGAAATGATAGACTTCTGTGAAAAATATGGGATTACAATATCATATTCATCCTCATATCATCCACAGGCTAATGGACAAGTTGAGTCTAGTAATAAGAGTATATTGAAAATAATAAAAAGAACTCTTGAAAAGAATAAAAGAGCATGGCATACTAAGTTGAAACTAGCACTTTAGGCTGACAGAATAACAGTTAAAAAAGAAACTGGTAAATCTCCATTTCAGCTGGTGAATGGTTTACAGGAAAGAATGCCTATCAACAATTTACTACCAATATATCAGTTTATACAAAAGGAACATCTAGATGTAATTCTAACAATATGCAAAATAGAATACTCAATTGGTAGAATTGGATGAAGTAAGAAGAAATAGCCAAAGAAGAAACATTAAGTTGCAACAAAAGATGAAATACCATTTTGACAAAAGGGCTACTAAGAGAAAATTCCAGTCTGGTGACCTAGTTCTTCAGTGGAATGCAAGAGCTGAAGATAAAGGAAAACACAAGAAGTTTGAGTCTTTATGGCTTGGACCATTTATTGTCACACAAAACTTTGGAAAAGATTCTTACTTATTGAAGAACATGGATGGAGAAGATTTTGAGTTGCCTGTGCATGGGCAATTCCTGAAGCCCTATTTCAACTAAAAATCAAGGTTCATGCACAAGTAAGTATGTATCATATTGTGAATACTTTCCTTCGTTTATGTAGATGCTGTAAATAGTTTCCCTTCTATTTTAGGTTAGTTGGTGTCCTCTTTGTTTTTTGTAATGGTCTGTAACCAGAGATTTTGTGGTTCTTTTCCATAAAATATGTTTAGCCAATCCTCAGGTAGAGCCATTGTTGGTTGTATTCTTGGTTTTGTTGGTTTGCCCTAAAATTTTGTTGTCATCATGCCAATTTCTATCCAAAATCAAAAAATATGTCCCAATTTGAAGTATCCCTATGGAAATTTTGTGTTCTTAGGTCAAAATCCACATGAATAGTGAAAAAACCAAAACCCTGAGATGTTTTCTAAGCGAGAGTGAAAAAAATCCCTAAAATGTCAATCAAGTTTCTAATTTTGTATTACCTTTTTGAAAAACTTAAGTTATAAAATGTCATGTCCCTTTTAATGGTCACCGAGTCACTTAATACTAAAAGCATATTCTATTTTTTCATGAGACTTGGTGATTAACTATTGTCAGGATGTCTCAAAAGGAAAAATAATATTCTTTGTAAGTTATGAGACTTCCTTAAGTCCTTCAGTCGCGAAGTCTCCTAATGAAGAAAATATGATCTGGCAACATGGAGATAAGCGGTTAAGTCACGGTGTCGCATGATATATCCTGAAGTTACCAAATTAGCATGAGACTTAGTGATTGCTTCAGTTGTGAGGTCTCTAGATAAAAACATGGTTAGTGATAAGTTTAAATGATTCTGTCACCATGTCTCCAATTAAAAATTCAGTTAAGTAAATGGTTTAGAGACTTGGCGACAAACCACAAATTGATTAAAATATATGGTGGTTGGGTAGTCGCTGGTTAAAAATGGTAAGTCAGCATTTCTTCACCGATTTGGAGATAAACAATCATGATGAGACACGTGTCCACAATGAATAGAATAAAGTGTATCAGTCGCATGGTCTCCCAAAAGGAAAATATCATTTGGCAATTAAGAGACTAAAGGGTGTAAGGCTATGTATTTTAATATTGTTGCATTGTCTCCAAATGATATAGGGTTTCCAAAATATGCTCAGCGACTTAGCGGAGCCGTCAGATGTAGAATGAGATAAGATCAATGGTAGTCATTGAGTCTCTATCAATTTTTCATAAGATTAAAATGTTCTCGCAACAATGAGATTAGCTTTAGTCGCATAGTCTCTAAATTAAAATTAAAAGATAAGGTTTCATGGGCTATGTCACGAAGTCTCCAAAGAAAATATTAAAGAGTAGTTTTAATTAGCGATTGGGTGACTAAGGGTAGTTGTGGGGTCTCGTAAAGTGAAATAAACATTCAGAGACTTAGCAATAAGAGCTTGAAAGATAAAAAGTAACCATGGTCTCAGGGTCTCCGAATAAACTCTGAGTTTGGCATTTGATCTAGCGAATTGGATTCATTTGGTCATGTGATTTCCAGACATTAATCATAGTTAAGCTAAGTGAAGAGAATCATATAGTCATTAGATCTCTAGAAGAATTAGGATTTAAGAGATTTGATCAGCGATAAAGAGATAATGCATAGTCACGTGGTTGCTAAATATGAAAAGTGATAAAAGGCGGCAATTGCTGACATGACAACATAGAGATTCATCATCCAATGAAAATACAAGATATTAATTACTGTGTGTAAAAGGTAGCTGAGATGTCTGGTGAAGAACCAATCATATGAAGACATGTCATTTTGTTCAAATTTTATAAGGGTTTTTTCCAAAAATGCACTCATATGAATTTGATTTCCTGTCACATTCATGAGCTGCGGCTAGGATTTCAATTAATACCACAGCATGTAAACTTGAAGGCAAAATTGATTGTCTCTTCAATGATGAGCTAAGTACTTTGAAAAGTTACCATAAAGGGATGATCGCAGGTTTATTATCATTCATCATACATCCAGAGTTTTAGAGAGGAGAATTCGCTAGGTTTTTTGTGTTCAAAAAGTAGGAATTGATCAATTTCAAGGTGATTCTCTAATTTTCAAAGTTCTTGAATTGTCTTCAGTACACAAAGAAGAGTAAGGAGTCCTGAGAGAAGATTTGTCTCAATATCAATGAAAGAGAAGTGGAAACAGAACAAGATGAGTAAAGTTGTCAGTGTGGCTTCTACTAGTGGAAAGAGCAATGAAGTAGATGATGATGCCAAGGGTATACGAAATTTCTCTGATGAATTTTTGAAGTTGTTGCCTAGGTCTACATAGACCAAGAGGGAAAATGCCAACATATTGGCAGATGAATATTATGAAATCAGAGATGCCCGTACCCCAGGTTCTACAAGTTTTTCTCTCTATAACTATTTTTATAATAATTTTGATAAGGCCATCCCAATATCAAACCCTTGGACTAGTGGTTTGGCTAGGTTAATTGTTCATGATGTCTAGGTAGATGTAGACTTATTTCTAGGACTAGCAAACCATTACAACCCTTTGTCTAGGACAATTAAAAATAATGATGGTACTGCATTATTGATTCTCAATAGGAATTCATTTATGCAAGCTTTTGTTTTATATTGTACCATGTCCACCAAGATTAATATTACCAAGCAAGAAGAAAGGTATAGTTACAGCCTGGGGTTTCTATGAACCAATTGCAAAAACATATTCTTAAGGCAGTTAGAAACCATATTACCCCTATACCAATAACTGCACCCTACTATTTCAAAGATTTACATTTCTATATCAAGTACATTGCTTATGCTTTGTGTAGAGTGTTGGGTATAGATGGAGGAGCTGAGAAGATAAATTCTGGAATTTTAATTATGGTGTTAGATTTACAAGATGTGCATTCTAGTACTAGCTATGACTATATCAAGTACATGATTGATAAAAAGCATTAGGGCTTTGTAGCTGTGTAGAAGAATGATAAAAACCCTAAGGATAAAGATCCTAAATTTTCACATTATTCTATCCTAATGCATTTTTTATTGCATTTCAATTATGGTATTATGAATGTAAATAATTTAAACCCTTAGAGGATCTTTCAGGACTGGCCCAATCCTATTCAATTTTGGATTAGGATATGGAATTTTACCTCCAAGGATTGTGAATTTTGTGGATTTTAGAACTGGATTGTATATCCCTTGATGCAGAGTTTGGGTATTAGCAAGACTAGGCTCCTAGTGAGGGTGTTGTAGTTGCTAAGACCCCGTGAATATGTTGATAAATGGGTGGGTGACCACAATTGGGGAGACTTATTTTTAGAACAGAATTTTACTATGATCAGATTATATGGGTGAACACATCCTCCTCATCTCCTACCATATAATGTGCCATCAAGACTTGCAGCTATGGAGTTCATTTGGCAGTTTTTATTAACAGATAATGAGAACTTTGCACCACAGAGGAAGGGAACATTAACCCATAGGCAATTCAAGATTTTTCAATTTATAATTGGCAAAGATGCTATAGATTTAGTGAGCACATGGTTGGAAAGCTGCAAAATGGGAGCATCATTATATAGATATATTGATCTAGAAGGATTGATTGTAGGAGCTAAGAAACTCCTAACTCCTACCATACCAAACACATATGTACATGGTCTTTGTGTGGAGGAGGATGCTTCTAGGAATATCCTTGATGAGGATGAAGTGAGAACTAGGAGAGAAAGAATTCAAGAGTTATTTAATTTGGAGAAACAAATAAAAAGAAATGGATTATCATTTGGAGGTTTTTACCCCGACCTGCCATATTTTGATAAGATTAAAGCTATGATAGATCATTTTTACACAATCTGTGAGCAATTAGATAGAGTTTTAGATGTGAAGAAAGGGGGAAAAGAACCCAAGTATTCAGAATCTGAGTATGAGAGTGAGAGTGATGAGGAATATGTCCATCCACCTCAAATAGATCAACCCCAACAAAATGTTGCAGAAGCAATTTAGATACAAGGGGAACTGGGGCATATCATAGACTTGACTGAGGTTTCCCAACATGATGATATAGAGGAGCCTGCTACCAAGAGGAAAAAAGTTGACCTTGGTCAAACCTCTTATACAATAAAAGAGAAAAGAGGAGATAGGATAAGTGTTGTTGTTCCTGGAAGCAGATTGTATGATCACAATTTGAGAAAACGAATCAGAAAAGGAAAGAGACAATAGTAGAAAGAAGTAGAGTAAAACATAGAATTACCTCTCAGAGCTTGTATTGATGAAAGATTGCTTCACCAACAACAGTTTGTGAGTGATGACAACTTTATAAAAAATGATGAGTTTAAAGATTTTTTTAGATGGCATAAAAAGGAGCAGATTAGAGAACAGTTGAAATCAGATGGTGAAGAGATAGTAACCAATGAGGCTCTTCTAGCTTTACAAGCCTATGATCCTAAAAGTGAGGATGTTTCTCCTGATGAGGCAAGAAAGATGGTCTTGAATAGTGGAATCTTTCTTGCTGAAGGATGGGATCTAGCCTCAGCAGTTATTATAGATCAAATCAGAAAGCAACAAGACCTAAAGATGGAAAGTGAAATCCAAATGGGTGACATGATCAAAGGGTTTGGATATAGTCTAAAATCATAAGCATTTTCCATGTTGAATTTATGTCTAAAAGACCAGAAGCCTCAACTTTTGAATATTCAGGAGAGTGTGGTTGGAAATCAAATGGTGTGAATAGTATAGAACACTGGAGATCTTGAGATTTCCCAAATCATGACACATTGGGCATAGCTAAATGAGGATAAGACAAAGCAGTTGTCTGAAAAGTGTGGTGTCTTAATTGAGGAGGCTAGTGCCCTGGCAAAAGATAGGGAACTATGTCATATTAAGATACATCAATAGGATAAGGTAATTGCTGAGATGACTAGGCAATTACAAGAAAAACTTGAAGTTGTATATGTGCCCTTAGTGCAGCCTCTTCAGATATAAGAGAAGGTTGAAATGAAGGAAGAGGTTAAAATAGAGGATGTGGCCAAAAAGGAAAATGAGGTGGTCATAAATGCATTAAGGAGCATTCTTTAGCATAGGATTGAAATATTAAAAGATAAAACAGATATCATCCTAAATGCATATAATAAATCTCCCATCTTGCATGCTGAAGTAACAGGGTATATTTCTATTTTGAACCCTTACTTTGTCACATGGTTTCCTAGGGTACAATTGTTTGAGAAACTAGCCTCTTTGTAGCAGCACATGTTAGATTTACCAGAGATTGTGATAGAGGTGGAAGATGAAATAAAAAAGGTAAATGTATCTTTTTCTTTCTTTAAGGGTAAACTAAATTAGATAGAGGCTAAGATAAGCCTATTTTCACTGGATTTCAATAGGTTTGTTCCTCCTTTGAAAGGAGAAGATGATTAGGTTAAGGCCTTGGATGCCTGGAGAAATGAGTTTGACAGCATAATGCCTAGTAATGAGGCATTTATTATAGAATCTAATTTAGATTTAGGTGGTTTTAACAAAATTTTGGATGAAGCTTTCAGGGCAGAGATTGACATAAATAAGTTTTTAGTTGATGTCAAGAGCATTACTGATGTCAGATGGGAAAGGCTAAAGGGACAACTACAGAGTATTCAAAATTTTAAATGGCCTGCAAAGGATGAGGTGACAGCTTGGGATTTGATGACCAAACCAAAGAAGAAAAATCTTGTGGTGATAGAGGAAGAGATCCTGGATGAGGAGTAGAAAGGAACACTTGGCACCTGACCATTGAGCACAGGGAGGTTAGTTATTATCAAAGACAAGTGTAGGTTAGCCTGAAATGGTGGTCACTTGATCTTAGTATGAATATTAGATACTATCCTAAATATTTTTAGACAAAGGTGCTAGAGTTCACATGAAGACAAAGAAGATCATATTTCATTCCCTCTTCTTGTCTTCCCACCGCTTAAACATTCTCATTTCTTGTCTTTTCTATAATTTTAGGGTTAGGTTCCTTAAACCATCTGAAGCTTGTTTCATCCTAACTTTAAGGATTCCAAGATGGTTTAAGGACCTATAAATAGATAAAATTGTAATATTTTTTGAGAGATGAAATACATTGGCAAACTAGACATTCTAAATTTCAGTCTGTGTCTTTGAGCTTTTTGAGCTTTTTATGTACTGAAGCATAAATATATGAATAAAATATAGTGCAACTTTACTCTATGTTATTGTTGTCTCTTTACTTATTGTTTGTACTCTTTTATGTTTAATTTGTAAGGCATGTTAAACATATTAGCTATAAGGTAGTTATCTGATTATTTACAAGCTTCTTCTAAGGGGAGAATTAAACTTTGTGAGTAGTTTCAGGGAGTACAACAGTGATTAAGGATTTGATACAATATTGTAGAAGTGACAGGATAGTTTGCATGGCACCTTATCTGAGTTGCATGTAGGTTGCAAGACATCTTACATTATTCTTTTTTATATATCTCTGTGGATTTATATTTATTGACTCTATAAGCCCAAGGATAGGCACTGGTCTAGGAACTTGTTTGGTAATCCATCATCATCCAAAATATTCAATACTTTTCAAAATAATTTTAATCAAATATACTTTTTTTACTTAGAACAAATGAGCTAGACTCATAAGGATTTGTAATAGCAGGATACCATTCAGTTTGATAATCCCTTGAAGAGTGGATCATTAGGTTACCCCTCTTAAAGTAAAAGGAAGAAGTATGAAAGTCCTTGTCTCATTGGTTCATGTTATTAAGACCATAGCTTGGCTTGTAGTACTCTATTTCAAAATAATTTTTGCAATCTCCAAGGTATTTTATAATTTATTATAGTGAGGTCTGAAGTAAGTAACCAGTGAATGAATTAGTCCACCAAATACAAAAGCTGAAGAATCAGTAATCTTTTGATACGTAATACCTGCCTAAGTCTATGGAACTCAAAAATAAAGGAGGTGATAATAGGTATCCCTAGTGTTATGAAATACCTCAGCAATTAGCCTTTCTCTTGTCAAAAGGGAGATTGCATTCAAGTATAATCACTATACTATCATCTTAAGGTTGTGGTGCAATAAAAAGAGCTAACAGTCTTCATGAACTCATCAAATTACTCTACATCTACACTTCTTTTCTTTTCTCCAATAATATCTCTCAAGTCTAATATACCTCTCAGTTGTGTGCCATGAACAATCTCAAAAGGTTTCTTTCCAGTACTTGTATTCACTAAACTATTGTATGTAAACTCTATGTGTGCCAACATCAAATCCCAATTGCTTGGTGTGTCTCCAACTAAGCATCTCAAAAAATTTCCCAAACTTTGGTTTACAACCTCTATTTGTCGATCAGCCTGAGGATGAAATGTAGAACTAAACTTCAACTTAGTATCCAACTTCTTCCAAAGTGTTCTTCAAAAATAGCTAACAAATTTATTGTCTCGGTCATAGATGATAATCCTCATTAATACATGCAATTTGACAATCTCCTTAAAGAAAAGATCTGCTATATGTACTATGTCTGATGTTTTCTTAAGTGGTATGAAATGTGTGATCTTAGAAAATCTATCCACAACAACAAATATGGAATCATTACCTCTTGATGTCCTAGGTAATCAAAGAAAAAAATCCATGATGATATCACTCCAAGGTTTCTTAGGAATAGTAATTGGTGTATACAAACCAATATTCTGACTCATTCCATTTGCAACTTGACAAACTCCACAACTTTTCACAAATTTCTGAACATCCTTATACAACTGAGGCCAAAATATCTTTCCTTAAGAAAACTCAATGTTTTATCAATACCAAAGTCTCCATCCAATCCTCTATTATGCTTCTCCTTAATCAAATTGGTTCTCATTGATCCTCTCAGTATACACAATTGAATACCTTTGAACAACATATCTTCCTAAATGAAATATTCTTCATACTTACTTGAATGATTTGAATTAGGTTCTCTGCACACTCTCCACTGCTCAGAAAAATTAGGATCACTTTCATAAAAACTTTTCATCTCATCAAAACCAAGAACTTCAATTCTCATTTTAGTCAACAAAGATCTTCTTCTACTCAATGCATCAACAACTCAGTTAGATACTCTACTCTTATGTTTAATAACAAATGTGAAACTCTGCAAATACTCTACCCATTTCATATGTCTTTGATTCAACTTATTTTGACTACCCAAATATTGTAAAGCCTTATGATCAGTATACAACACAAATTCATTTGGCATCCAATAATGTCTCCATTTCTTCATAGCTTGAACAATAGCATAGAGATCTTGATCATAGATAGAATATTTATTTTTAGCATCAGTCAACTTTTCACTAAATAAAGCAACATGTTTACCTTCTTGACTCAACATAGCTCCAATTGCACTTCCACTTGAATCACATTCAATATGGAATACCTTATTAAATTGAAGTAATGCTAACACAGGTCATTTAGAAACCTTCAACTTCAAAGCTTCAAAACTCTTATCAACTCCACGTGTCCATTTGAATTCTATTTTGTCTCCCCATTGTTTTAGTCATAGCATTACAAATAGAACTGATATTTTTGATAAACTTCCTGTAAAAACTTTCCAATCCATGAAATGATCTTACCTCACTGATATTCTCATGTGTAGGCCAACTAAGTATAGCTTCAACCTTCTCAGGACCCATCTTCAAATCATCAGATGAAATTACAAAACCCAAATACACAAGCTCTTCTTTCATAAAGGAACACTTCTTTAGATTTATCAGCAACTTTTCCTCTTTCAAACTTTGTAACACTTTCCTTATATGCATCAAATTATCTTCTCTAGTCTTATTGGATATCAGAATATCATCCAAGTATATAATCACAAACTTATTCAATAATTTATTCAAAACTTCATTCATTAATCTCATAAATTTACTCAGTGCATTAGTTAAACCAAAAGGCATAACCAACCACTCATATAAACCTTTTTTTTGTCTTGAAAGAAGTCTTTCATTCATCACCTTCTCTAATTTTGATTTGATGATATCCCCTTTTCAAATCAATTTTGGTAAAATATCTTGCTCCACTCAAACAATCCATTATCGATATAGGGAACATATACTTCACTGTGATCTTATTAATTTCTCTAGAATCAGTGCACATTCTCCATTCTCCATTCTTCTTAGGTGCCAATATATATAGTACTACACATGGAATCAAACTCTCTCAGATCAAATATTTGTTCAATAATTCATGAACTTTTTGGTTAAGCTCTTCATTCTCGGTCAGTGTTAACCTATGTGGTGCTTTGTTTGGTAAACTAGCTCTAGGAATTAGATCCATACAGTGATTGATATCTCTCATTGGTGGTAAACCATCAGGTATATTATCTAAAACTATCTCCTTGTACTTAGTGAGAAAATTCTAAACTTATAGAGGAATTTCATCTTATGTATTCTTACTTGGTTTGTTAGGAATCAAAGCATAACATATATCATTCTTTTCAAATTCTTAACAAACTATCTACCTTCCATTAGAAAAACTTTCACAGATGTACAAATATCACCAACAGATTCTTCAACCAAAGGTAACAAAACTTTCTTCTTTCCATCAACCCAAATAGAATATCTATTCAATTTTCCATTATGTATAGAATGTCTATCATATTGCAAAGCTCCACCCAAAAAAATATGACAACAATCCCTAGACATAATATGACACAACACCTTATCATAATATTTTCCAATTTTTAGATTCACAAAACATTGTTCACTTACCATTAATGTATGTTCATCCTTCATCCATGAGATCTAATAGGGCTTTGGATGCTTCATCCTCTCCAACTGCAAATTTGCAACAATTTCCTCATATGATAAATTCTCTGAGCTTCCACTATCAACAATCAACTTCCAAACCTTGTCTAAAACTCTACATCTGGTCTTGAACAAACTTTTCCTGATAGGATCTTGCTTATCCTTCTCACTCCATAGTATCCTTCGAATCATGAGATTTCCTTCCTTCTCAATTTCATTTGGTGACTCCTCTTGGAACAATGCATTTATTGTTGTAAAGTAATCTATTTTGCATGGTGAGATCCACTTTTTGATTGTCATTTATGGAAACACATCTGGGTTACAGATCGATGTTAATCTCTAAGTTTTGTTGATGATTAGTGACCAATACTTAGTCATTCACTTAGGAAGTTTTAGTTGGCTATCACTGTGGCTGAGCTAAAGCTATTCAAGGCTGAGAAACATTGCCAAGCAGTTCTCAGTTTTCCTAGTTACATTCTCAAGCCAAGTTACATTGTCAAGCCAAGTAGGATACAGAGATGTTAAGTGTCGAGTGACAGAGAAGTCAAGTTCCGAGTAGAATAGCTTTTGTATACATGTCTACAATGATTCAAACTTTGAGGATAAGTGATCAGGCTAACTCGTATAAGCTTTTTGGGCTGAATTATATACACATTTAATATTCTTCTACAGAGTTAGTTATGCATTTCATTGTTTTATCCTATGCATGATCTATTGTAAATATTAATTGTAATATCATCAAGGTATGGGTATCAGATCTTGATCATTGATCTAGATCTCGCTATCAGATTGAAAAAATATATTAGATTTCTTCTAAACCCTATTGTGTGTGTGTAAGGAGAGAGTAGACAAAGTGTGTGGTGACTGCATTTTGAAGTGAAATGCATAGAGGGTTATTTTTTTAAGAAGCAAAGATCAAGCAGAGTGACAACACAGTGAACAATAGAGTAAATTTATATCAGATTATGAGATCATAGAAGGTACTGGAAAGAGGAGATCCATCATCAACATCAGAGTGGATAATGAAGGATCAATACTTTAGACATTCTAATCATTGTATCAGGTAAAAATATCTTAATAGAGTGGTTCAAGCAGACCTTTCTTAATATCCTAAGAGAGGGCTTACTTTATTGTAAGTTGAAATCCTTTCACAGGGTAGATTGTAATGATCTTTAGCTCTTAACTAGGCAGACCTTTAACAGGGTAGATTGCATTTTGTAATCAACATTTGTAGCCTTAATAGGAACACTTTATTACTATAGCAGTGGAGAATTTTGTGGGTATCATCCCCACCCCAGTTTTACCTATTTGGGTTTCTGGGTTACCAAGTTCTTGTGTTATGTGTTATTTATTTCATTGTGTGGATGCTATCTGAGATTACATTAGATTCATGTATGTATGAATGTGGTTCAGTTTGTTTTAAGTGTTTAAATTTGAAGATCTGATTCACCCTCCCTCTTAGTATCTTTCTTTCCCATTATTATATTTCCAACAATTGGTATCAGAGCTCATTTCTTTAAAAGGGTCTTAATCAGCTTGAGAATACAGATCTTGAGATGGAGATCTAAAAAATGGGTAAAGTCATTGAGAATCAAAAGTTTGATATTTAGTTAGCACTACAATAGCTTGAGACAGCAAGATAGGAATTAAAGAAGTCCTTGACTGCAAGGAAAGATTTGGCCAAACTAATGAATGACACTCATTATCGGGAAGAAGACACCACAAATCTATTTCAGAATGGAGATTCTACTGAGAGCGCTGCAGCAATAGCAGATCTACTGGAAAATAATAGTGCACTATGTGAAGAAGTCAAAAACTTGAAAAAGGAAGTTATTGAACTAAAAAAGAAAGCCAAAGATGACAAGGCTATGGCAGAAGAAGACAAAATAATGATGACTACCAGACTTGATGAAATAACACATGATGTACAAACTATTACAGTCAATCAAGTAGACATGGAAAATCAACTACTACTTGTGAATCAGGAGATCAGTAGGAAAGACTTGGAGATTGTAAATCTTAGATCTGAGAAAAGTCAATTGAAAGTTGAATTGAGATCTGAGAAAGAACTTAATAATAGAGTGAATGATCCCAATGCAGCTATGAGCTACTTTGAACAACTGGTGGAAGCATCAAGAAGACCTAAAGATTCTTCTGGATTAGGTCACAATGAACAACATACAACCATTGAAGAAGGAGAATCATCTAAGATAGGTGAAAGAAGGTATGCAAAGCCAAGAAACAACAAACCTGTTTGCCACCACTGTGAGAAACCAGGTCATACAACAAACATTTGCTGAAGCAAGAATGGTAAGTCCAATCTGAAAACTAATTTTAATGGTTATTTCTTTAACTGTAATAAGTTTGGACATCAAGCACATGAATGTAAGACAAAGGAAAGAAAAATACCTAGGCTTAATGGTAATTTCTATAACTGTCACAAATATGGTCATAGAGCACAAGATTGCAGATCTAAAGGTAAACAGTAGTGGACATCAAAGGTACAAGAGAAATCACCAAGAAAAGGCAATACTTACAAGTGGGATTAAAATACATGGCATAGTTTTCATTACTATGGTGAGTATGGACATGTTCCAGAAAACTGCATAAGGACACATTTCATAGGAAAGTCTAAAAGTTGGATGAATGGAAGCCTAGTTTGTCACAATTGTTTGAAAATTGGTCATACAAGGAAAGATTGTAAGACTAGGGTACCTGCTCCTACAGTTGAGAAAATTAGAGCATAGATGAACAAGAAATGGGTTAAGAAGTCTGAACCATGTAGCAGTGAAGTAAGTGAAGCTGAGGTCACCCAATCCAATGGATCAGGTGATCACATCATCTCCAACTAAGAAAAAGAGGTATGTAAGGAACTGCATCTAAAACTCTTATCTTACATCAGTTCCTGACATCAAATGCACCAAAGTCCATATTTTCATATGTTAAGATGCACCAGGACATATTTTGAAGACAAATGCTGAGATGAGCCAATTGCACTATAGGTGCCAAGCACTAATCATGGACACTAAGGCCAAGTTCTTTAGTGTGTGCTGAGTTTTTTTGGCCGAGTAAAATTTTGTGATGGTCGAGTGTAGTAAGCCAAGTGGGATGTAAGTTGTGTTAAAGCCGAGGATACATAGCTTGCACTAAATCAATGGGTAGAACATTCATTTCTTACCTACCTTGACCTTTCAAAGTCTATAAAGGATGAACAGTTGACACTTCATTTTTACCTTGCAATTTTTACTGTTTACGGAGTGATTGAAGTAATTTGAAGAATTAATCTTAACAAAGTTAGCATTGAAGATTTTATCAGCGTGTCGTCGACAATCCTAAGGTGAATAGTGTGAAGTGTTACTTGCCAAGGTACTCTATTCTTCATCTTTTGAACCCTAATTCCAAGATTATGGCTGCAAGTTCTTCCGCACTAGCTAAGAGTATGGAGGGAGAACAAGAGAAAATTCAATTAGTACAGAGTGATGAATGTGAACCTCTCAACTTTCAAGCCATTCCTGAAAGTACAATTCAGAGTGATTTAACAAGAGCCCTCTCATCTATTCCACCCAAGGTACTTATGATCCATGATATTAGATCATGTTACATGGTTAAGATTGGTGAAGTAGGTGATAATGAATTGAGGAAATCTTACAAAAAATTGTGTGTCGATGGAATTCTTAAGGGATAATTCAAACATTTAGCCAACAAAGGGTTAACTCGTGCTCTAGATTTTCCACAAGGTTTCAAAGATGAATGGATTAAGGTTATCCTTAGCTGAATTCATGATATGTGTATGTGGTTGGATAATGGACCAGTCAAGATTACCAAAAGCATGATTCATTGAGTGATTGGATATCTTGTAGTGAACGGAAAATGAACAATGAGGGATAACAAAAAAGAAGAAATTACACTAAACACTGGAGCCATATGGAAAAATAGAGGTATGAATATCTCTACAATAACAGACCTAGAACTTGATTTTAGAGTAAGAGTAGTAGCACATAAGTTCTATCAGTCGAGTAGATTGGATAGTGTTCCGTGTATAGTTGTTGACTAGGAATGGAAAATTGTTAAGAAGAATCATACATGTGATCTTTTCGAGCTACAACAGACACAATTAGCCGAGAACCTAGCATCAATCAGAAAGGCTAAAAGATCATCATGTAAATTTGGTTCCTTACTAGTTTGTATATTTTTCTACATTCAAGATACATTTCCTACATTGGGAAATATTGTTTAGAAAAAAGGATAGACCCATTACAGTTCAGATTAGTGAATCTATTGAGAAACTAGGAAGTAATTTGAATATCATTATGGGGAGCTATTTTGTAGAATTCAAGAAGAGAATGAGATTAATAACTAAGATTCCTAAGTCATTAGTGGAGAAACACTATGAAGAAATTTGTTTTCTAGTTGATACGGATAACACTTATATCCAGGCTATGACACCAAGGATAACATGATTAGAACCATTTCCATATGAAATTAACATTGATGAAGCATCAGATGCCATCATTGCACTCCTAGCCGAGGCAATTGATACTACAGTAGAGAGATTTGGAAATTTTGATGAAGCTAAAGCTAAAATTTCTAGAAGCTTGAATGAGGGAACTATGGAGAGGAAAAGAAAGAAGATTGTGAAAAATCTAAAGAAAATGGTTGGTTTAGGTAGTGA
>MU224333.1:24802-39910 GCA_018584345.1 Thuja plicata | reverse complement strand
TTCTAGAAGCTTGAATGAGGGAACTATGGAGAGGAAAAGAAAGAAGATTGTGAAAAATCTAAAGAAAATGGTTGGTTTAGGTAGTGATGAAGAACCTGAGGATGCACCTTTAGGCCTGACCACTGGATAAGGTGTGGATATATCTATAGAAGAGGAAGTGAGTGCATCAGAGGAGATCACTAAGAAAGCTAAGGGAAAAAGACCATCAATTTTCATAGTAACCAAGCCGAGCAAAGCTAAACCTAAGGTTACACCTCCTACAGCTAATCATCCGAGGACTAGAGAATCTACTATTACTTCTCTAGAAAAATTACAAACAAAAGTATATGGAAAGAGGAAGGTTGCAGAAAGAATTTCTGGAAAGGAAGCTAAGATTGCACCTAAGGCTGAGCCGAGTAAGCCAACAAAGAGACCAAGAAGGAAACTAGACTTGGGGACAGATAGTGATGATGGAAAGACATAAATTGATGAATCCTGCAACATACCTACAACACAATTTAAGAAACTAGCTGGTATTGATGAGGTATGTGACACTTTGAGAAATTCAGCAGGGTTAGCAACTTTTAAGTTCATTAAGTATGAAAAATTGAATAATGTGGATAGGAACAAAGTTCAGGAAGCACTCTTGGATATGATGAGTACTTTCAAGTTAACTCCTATAGAGATAGGAAATCATGTTCTGAATGAACTATATGATTTTCTGTCAAGAAAATGGGAATTTGCACTTACCATAGAGAGATAGATCAGGGAAGGAACTCTAGCCAAGGTAATACCTGAGTTAACTTCAAAACAAAAAGCCAAATTCATTGGGGATTACAAGAATAGGTTTGTTCCTAAACTCAGAGGCTATGCTATTTTGAAAAATGATATTGAAGGTGTAGTATAGTAGAGCACAAGGATTTGGAAGGAAATCTTTGGACTGGCCATTCCAAAAGCTAAGAAATCTGGTGAGGGAACATCCGAGAAAAAGACAAAAGAAGTTGAATTGAAGACTACCCCTGAGCCATAGATAACTCAAGGCCAGATTTCTACAGAATAGGACAAGACCAAAGATACATTAGAATCAACAAACTCTATTGATTTGACCGTAGATAGTCCTATGGATTTTATAGTTGATGATCCAAGCAATTTGAATGCTGAGGAACAAGATATGCCAAGAGGTACTTACACTAATTCACCTATTAAGGCAACTAGTACTGAAGAAGAAAAGACCACAGCATCTGATGAGATAATTGAAGTTGTCAATGATGAAAAAGGTGAAGAGAAATAGAAAACAAATGCACAAGAGGTAACTTCACATAATCCACCTATTTTAGAGGTTGTGAAAATAGTTTTAGATAGTGGAGTAGTGATAATGGATACTGTTGATAATCCAAAGGAAGAAGAGGCAATGTAAGTGTTGGTTGATCTACCACACTTTGCATCATCCACTCCCACTGGTCCTAAAACTTGGAGTATGTCGAACCCATAGATAATACTGATAGAATTAAAAGAGGCAATGGACATTGACATTATCAAAAGGAAAGGTATTATGCTGCCAAGCATAGGTTCACCAGAGTTGAGGAAAAAGAAAATTCCAAAGAAGAAGTCTCAATTTCTAGATGTAACATTAGATGAGGTGATTGTGATTCCACAATGGGATCCCAATGAGTTATCTTTTGAACAAATAGGGACTCTTCAAGAATTACTTAAGAGGAAGAAGAGATAGGAAGAGATGAAGATAGAACAAAAGCAAAAGTAGGTGTTGCATGAAATCAAAGACATATTTGCAAAGGCTTTTGACTTAGAGGATGAAATGCCTCAAGCTCCAATTATTGATCAGTTAGTTAACATTGTATAGAAGGTTACTAATGATGACATAGATAGCAATGAAAAGCTTCTACAATGGTCCAGGAGAATATTTGAGAGAAAAGTTCTGGAGAAAATCTCAGAAGAGATTGCAACAAAACATGTTGAACTTTCTATTCTTGTAGAAACTTTAGAGAAAGTTACTGCCAATGTTTATTATTTGTACAGGAAATTATGTGATGTTGAATTTTTCACAAAGGATAATCTATAGCTTGTTGAGAAGCTACAGTTAGATTTGAGATCAACTTGCACTACTTTGGGTAAAGATACTACTTCTAGTTCTTTCCATCTTACCAAGTTGATCAATGCATAATAGAGAATAACTGAGTTTATGGCTAAAGATGGTTGAATAAGGGCCAAATTGATAACTATTTAGACAAGCTTGTTGCCTCACTTGGAGGTAATGCAAAAGGAAATTTCAATTGAAAAGGAGTTATCAAAAAGCAGTGCAAATCTATCAACTGCAGAAAGCTTAGTGAGTCTAGCTGCCGAGCTAGAAATAAAATTGGAAGTTATGAAGATTGCTAAGGCAAGCTGGGATACTACATTTGAATCCACCCTACAACTTCATAAATAATTTTTGGATAAGTACAACTTAACCCCACTAGCAATCAATAACAAAAACAAGGGGGAAGTTGGTAAGGAAGTTGGAAAGGATACAGTATAATACATCAGTACAGAGAATAGGTACACTTGTATATAATTTTTGAAGGCATGTAAAAATTTTGTATGAATAATTCTGAGTATATTCCTAGGGGGAGTACTTAGTATACTTAGGCTACATTTTGTTGAAATGAACGCAAGTAATGATAAGTGTGTTTGCCACTAATATCAAAGGGGGAGATTGTTAATCTCTAAGTTCTATTGATTATTAGTGACCAACACTTAGTCATTCACTTAGTAATTTTTAGTTGGCTATCACTATGGCCAAGCTAAAACTATGCAAGGCCGAGAAACATTGCCGAGTAGTTTTCAGTTTGCCTAGTTACATTCTTGAGCCGAGTTACATTGCCAAGCCAAGTAGGATACAAAGATGTTAAGTGCCGAGTGACAGAGAAGTCAAGTGTCAAGCACAATAGTGTTTGTATACATGTCTGGAATGATTCAAACTTCAAGGATAAGTGATCAGGCTGACTTGTATAAGATTTTTGGGCCGAATTATGTGTGCATTTAATATTCTTCTATGGAGTTAGTTATGCATTTAATTTTTTTATCCTATGCATGATCTATTGTAAACATTAATTGTAAAACCATCAAGGTATGGGTATCAGATCTTGATCGTTGATCTAGATCTCGCTATCAAACTTGAATAGATATATTAGATTGCTTCTAAACCCTATTATGTGTGTGTAAGGAGAGAGTAGACAAAGTGTGTGGTGACTACATTTTGAAGTGAAATGCACAGAGGGTTATTTTGTTAAGAAGAAGAGATCAAGCAAAGTGACAACACAATGAACAGTAGAGTAAAGTTATATCAAATTATGAGATCATAGAAGGTACTGGAAAGAGGAGATCTGTCATCAACATCAGAGTGCATAATGAAGGATCAATACTTGATACATTCTAATCATTGTATCAGGTGAAAATCTCTTAATAGAGTGGTTTTAGTAGACCTTTCTTAATCGCATAACAAAGTGCTTACTTTATTGTAAGTTGAAATCCTTTTACAGGGTAGATTGTAATGATCTTTAGCTCTTAACTGGGAAGACCTTTAACAGGATAGATTGCATTTTGTAATCAACATTTGTAGGCTTAACAGGCACACTTTAATACTATAGTAGTGGAGAATTTTGTGGCTTTCATACCCACCCTAGTTTTACCTATTTGGGTTTCTAAGTTACCAAGTTCTTGTGTTATGTGTTATTTATTTCATTGTGTGGATGCTATCTAATATTAAATTAGATTCATGTATGTATGAATGTGGATCAGTTTGTTTTAAGTGTTTAAATTTGAAGATCTAATTCACCCCCCCTCTCAGTATCTTGTTTTCCCATTATTTTATTTCCAACAATTGATTCATATGAAGTCAATTATTGATGACTCTGAAAGTAAAAGTATAGAAGTAGAGTTACAAAGGTATTTTTGGTATCAAAGATCAAGATTGATGAATTAGGAAAAGAGAGATTAAAGGAAGATAGTATGAGGTATATGTGACCTACACCTAAGATCAATGTTTTTTTGTAAAGTTTATAGTAAGTAAGAGAGATTTGAAGACAAACAGACACTAGCAGAATAGTGATACAGAGCAATTGGACAAAAGAAATGATTCAGAGAGTTTGACATGGAATCCAAGAAATCGGAGTTGGATTATGGTTGTTGATAACCTACACTTTTATTATGTAAGAGCTCCGACTTTGCATTCGATATTTTTTTTATTAAATGTATTTTGTATTGAGTGTCGACTATGTAATATTTGGTTAAGAGAGCCAACTTAGTTAAGATATATATATATATATATATAGAGAGAGAGAGAGAGAGAGAACTTTCTGTTGAGGGAAGATATGGATGTATGTGAGATAATTGAATAAATGATATGAAATGCAAATTGCAGATCATAGGATGACATAAATAATTAATGAGCTATGATAGTAACTATCTAAGCATTAGAGATGCTTGTTTTGTTCATTACTGAGAACATTTTGTAACAGAATTATAATGTAAGAGTTGTAAGCTCAGTTGGCCCCTACTAGGGTGTTTCATACCTTTAACAGGGTTTTAATTCCTTTAACAAGGAAATGTACTATGTAATATTAATCTCCTAACAGGGATAGGTCTCCCAATAGGGACCCTATACTTTAGTGCATGCTTGTGGATACCATCCCCACCGGGGTTTTCCCTTGGATAGAGTTTCCTTGACAATAAAATTATGGTGTTATGAGTACTGTGTTATTTTCTTATGTTATTTTCATTTCAGCCAGTATATGGTTAATGTTTAATTGGTTGAAATTTTTTAATTAAGTGTTGTAATACTGATTCACCCCCCCTCTCAGTATTACCTAATCCTAACAATTGGTATCAGAGCTTTTGGCCCTTGGAGAGAAAGTCTAACAACGTAAGGGAGATCAGAATGGATTTGGATAGTTTACAAGAGAACTCTGATGCCACACTTGAATATCTTAATCAAGCAAAAGAAGAGAATTAAGAATTGAGATTCAACATGTGAAGAGCTAAAAATTTTATAAACAAACTCAGAGAACAACTTGAAATTTGTAGAAGTCAGAGATAGGATCTTGTGGTTGAGATAAAAGAAGATTTAGACAAAGATAATTCAGATTAGATGAAGCAACTTGAAGAATAAAATGAACATTTGAAACTTGAGAATGAAGCTATGACTAAAGAGATATACTTACAAAAGTGTCATGCCCAAAAAAAATTTGCGCCCAAAAATGCAACAACTTTTTTTTTTTTAAGGTGAACTTTATACGTCAAGAGGGTCGAAGGGGAGTCATGACTAGTGTCAACATCCCTTAACCCTAATCGCTTCTAAAGTTAAAGGTTCACAAGTTGAGGGTTATCTGAATTTACATGTCGTCTTGATTATTCATTAATAGAGTTTGATGATGTGGAAAAAGAGAGAGACTCTCTATTCTCTGTCCCCAGGGCTATTCAAAATTTTGGATTTACTTAAAAGCTAAGGATTTTGTGTTAATTAAAAATCACTCTAGGTTATGATACTTCTTTAATATTATTTTTATAGTAGTCAGTATACTGGCCACATATATTGACCACATAAAAATAATATTAAGAGTCCCTATGTTTACCTAAAAACCTTAATTAGATTTTCCCTTTAAATATATCTATAATTTCCAATCAAATCATCATCCTTGATAGCTAAAAATTTTAATTTAATATTATTTTATTTTATTCTATTTAATTAATTATCTCTTTAATAATGTCGAGACAGATATAAGATTTAAAGATATGTCTTTATGTCTTAATCGTTTATCCTAACTTAATGAAATGGTTGCAATAATCATTTTCGTGAATTCACTACAAATTGATAATATTAATTTTATAGGTATTTTTATTTAAATATCTAACATCTCCCTCAGTAATTATTATTATTCTCCTCATTAATATATTTTCCAACATTAATCCATTTAACTAGTTCAACTCTTCATAAAAAAAAACAATGCTTATCCAATAAGGTCTTAACTAAATTCTCCATTTACATTCTAATTAAAAGAATGTAATCTTCTCATAAAAGTGAGACAAAAGAATAAATGAATACATTTTATTAGTTTAAAAAGGGAGAAGAATTTTTCCCCCCTTAATTTTCTTATTTCAAAAAGAAACCCCTAACCCTAATTGCAAAATTAGGGTTAGGGTAGAAAATGAAGTTGACTAAAACTATTTTTTTTTTGTTTCTTACCTTCCTTTCTACTCCTCTACAACCCTAGTTTTATTATTTCTCTTTTTTTTTTCTTCTCTCTTGTTCACAGGTATGGACATCAATGGGGGATAGAGAGGATTTACAGTGAGTATATCAAATGTATATATATATTCTAATATATATATACATAAATACACATTAGTATGTATATATATATAATAAAATATATATATTTTAATGCACAGGTGGCGGGGTACGAAAATTACAGTGGCGGCGGGTCTAAGTTGCGCCCTATTTTTTTGTTAAGATTTAATGAAATAGTGGCCGAAGTGGAGGGTGAGGCAGACAGATGCCGCGTGGCACCACCGCCGCAATAGTCCGCGGCTGAAGGGCCTGCGGCTATGCGGGGTGCCGCCCACCTTAGGGGGGGTTTTTAATCCCCACCCCTCTCCCACAGCCTTCTGTAAGGAAGCAGGGGAGGCAGGGTCACGACCTTCTTCTCATTTTTTTTTATGTAAAAAAAACTTTTTTTTTTTTTTTTTGTAAATTTTTTTTGTTACATCTAGAGCCAAAAACATTACATAGTTTGTACTTCTAATGATTTCTATCAAACAAGCTTATAAGAGATACATAAAAATAGCCACATGGCTTTTCTTTTTTCTAGTACATAGTTATAAATCTCTTTTCTTCCTAGTTCTTTTCAATCTTATAGTATAGCTCCACTTCAAATCTGCAATACAAAACAAGACAAGGGTGAAACAAGAAACCATGGGGTTGCTCTCCACCCAACCTAGGCCTCCTATGAGGCCATCCTCGAGCTTGGGGAACCAAACAAGGGTAGGATACATACATTCACAAACAACACTATAAGAACATGAATATTTCTACATTCAAATCCCAATTTCCAAAGGGTTACACAATGGATCTTTCAAAGATCCCTCTTTGGGTGAAGTGGACCAAGTACCCAAGGGAGAAAACCATCCCAACATGAAAATTATAGCCTTCACATGGCTGTCCAAAACACATTCTTTCACATTTACAACCCAATAGTTACATGCCCTTATGACCCCCAATGAAGCAACAAGAGGGTGACTTCATGGAGCCCATACTCTATGCTTTTTCCCTCTCCTCCTTGAGGAGAGACTCTACACCAAGGGATATCATACACCTCCACCCCCAAGACTACTCTTCCCTCTCAAGGGTGAGTGAGTCTTGATACTCCCATTAACAAAACATGGAAAGAAAGAAAAAAGGAAAAACTTGCAACAACTTCAATCAATACATTAACAACAAGATCCAAAGCATTCAACAAGTCCATCAAGCACAACAATAAAAATATACCAAGAACACATAGTTTACATGAGGAAAAGAGAGAGTTGCATAGTGTCCACCAAACTAAGATCCAAGCTTAAGGAAGAAAGTTAAAGAAGAGATCCCTTTTAGCTAAATCCCTCCTTCCAAGATCTCCAATTCTAGCAATGTCCCTAAATTAGGGAGTGGGTGTTCAAACTCTCCAACTTGGAGAGTCCCCACTAAAAATCCCTCTAGAATTCTCATGGGGAGAAGAAAAATTCTCTCATTGGTCCCTCTTCCCTACACTCTTACACTTTACCAAATATGGAACTAAGAAAGGAGCTTCCAAAAAGGTGAATCATGTTTTAACACTAATATGGAATGGTGTTCTACCCAAGTCAAGACTCACAAGAGTTTATTTTCGTCCAACTTGGGAAATCAACTTTTTGGAAGGGTCACATGGTCAAATGGGGGCTATACTAGGTTTAAAAAGACCCTTATCTATTGGTATAACAAGTGGGCTACCTAAAAATGACCCCAAAACACCCCTGGACACTCCACAACCCCTCTAAAAGTCTATTCTAAGAGGAATTTCGAAATTTCAATGAGGTGACCACTCTCCCATCCCCCAACCCAAGGTATGCATATGGGGATTCACCAATGTACTAATCTAGGTAGATTGACAACCACTCCCAAGTTGACATGTCATGGCCTTAAGTACAAACACAAGTGTCAAATAAAACACACAAAAATTTACACATCACTAGGCCATGTCATATCCACTTAGGCAACTCTCAAGAATAAAGAATCTAAGAATACATTTAAAGATTGCACTTTCATACCCATCCAATTACTTTTATGAATAAAATTATGAAACAAAAAGGTCTTGTCTCTCATTAGATGCAATGTTTGTTTAACTGAGTTCACATATCCCTTTGTTTGGTTCCCCGAATAAAATACCATGGTTTCTCACCTACACACTCAATTCAAATATCAGGAGTCTGAGAAAATAAATATACATCTTAAAGAGATAAGCAATATTCAGAATATAAGGACATCATCCCTATACTAAGTTATTACTAAAGATCACAAGATTACATAATTCTCATTTTAAGCATTTATCATAAGGTAAAATTCACATTGCAATAAATTAAAATTCAACATTTAAATCAGATAAATCCAAATCTCTTCAATAACCATAATATAATCATAATGAGTTTCCAAATCCATAGTCTCAAAATAAATGTCCATAATAGAAAACATAATAAAGTCCATAAGGTTCATCATAAGGCATCATATGTCTGTGCATCCAAAATAATCAAATCTGTGACATAAAGCATAAATTCCATAATGTCTATAATGCATCAAAAGTAAAGTATCATATGCTAAATCTATCATAAGCAGGAAACTGGAAAACTATGATGGGGTTCGGGGTGAGGCCTCACATCCTCCCCCCTAGGGTTGAACTTCCTCCTAGAGTTCATCAAAAAGATGGGGATACTGAGCTCTCATCTGTGCTACATCCTCCCTTGAAGTTGTAACCTCATCATAGCAATCCAACTGCACCCTAACCTAGTCGAGCTCTCGGCCTCGTATGCCCAGCATCCGACATGCCAAAATGCGAATAGGCTCCAACGCTAGCTTCCCGTCGGACTCCTCATATAAGGCATCCCAATCTATAATGTGAGACTCATCATAAATATATTTTCTCAAAATAGAAACATGAAACACATCGTGGATGCGTGATAGGCTAGGTGGCAGGGCTAGACAGTAAGAAACTGGTCCTATCCTCTCCAATATCTCAAATGGTCCCACAAATTGAGGTGCAAGCTTAGAGCATTTTCCGAAATGGATTGGACTCTTGTGAGGCCGCACTCTCAAGAAAACTCTATCTCTGACCATGTATACCTGATCTATCCTCTTTGCATTAGCATACTTATTCTGTCAATCCTGTGCCTCAAGGAGACGCTGCCAAATTATTATAGGCAAACTCTACTAAGTGCAAATACTCTTCCCACTTGACCTGATGATCCATAACATACATATAAATCATATCTTTGAGAACCTGATTTACTCTCTCAGTCTGACCATCTATCACTCGGTGATAAGTTGTGCTAAAATTGAGCCTGGTGCCCAAAGCTGCCTATAATTCTCTCCAAAAAGATGATGTGAAGAGAGAATCCCTGTCAGAAATGATCTTCTAAGGAATGCCATGCATCCTAACTATATCCCTCAAGAAGACCTGAGCCACTGCTAGGGCTGTAAATGTGGTACGAATGGGTGAGAAATGGGCCACTTTGGTCAACTTGTCAACTGTCACCATGATAGCATCATGGAAATGACATGACATAGGGAGACCAATGATAAAATCCATGGATATAACATCCCACTTCCACATAGGTACCTCATGTGGCTGAAGGAGCCCTCCAGGATGACCATGTTTGGCCTTCACCTTCTGGCATTCAAGACACCGGGCTACTAACTCTGCAATGTGTTGCCTCATACCCGGCCAATGATAGAGCTGTCTCAAATCAGCATGCACCTTCTTAACTCCAGGATGTGCCACATAAGGGGCTCTATGAGCCTCTAGCATGATGACATTATGCAAATCCCTAGAAGAAGGTACATATATGTGTCCTCTATGACGTAATAGTCCATTGGACTCCAAGGAATACTCTGAAAATCTACCCACAAGGGGTTTTTGAGAACGGATCAACTGACAAACTTCTAAATATAAGGCATCCTCCTGCAAATGGTGTAGTATACGTCCTCTCAAGTTTTTACCAGTGATCATGGATGATAATTCATGTCACCTCCTACTCAAGACATCAGTGACCACATTCTTCTTTCCTTTGATATAATGGACATCAAAGTCATACTCACATAAGAAATCCATCCACCTCCTCTACCTTGCATTAAGGTTTGGCTAAGTGAATATATACTGCAAACTTTGATGGTCTGAATGAAGCTCAAATCGATGTCCCAAGAGAAAGTGTCACCATCTCACTAAAGCATGCACTACTACCGCAAGCTCAAGGTCATGGGTAGGGTAATTAAGCTCGTGATTCTTAAGTTTCCTAGACTCACATTCTATAACTCACCCATCCTGCATAAGTACTACCCCTAGACCATCCAAGGAAGCATCTGTGCAGACTACAAAATCCACTGTAGGCTCTGGCACTGCTAAAATAGGTGCACTGGTAAGTGCTTTCTTGAGTTCCTAAAATTCCCTCTCACACTTCTCTGTCCAATCAAACTTCTTTCCCTTTCGCTGAAGGGAAGTGATAGGATGAGCCACTCTAGAAACACTGTAGAAACCGCCTATAATATCTTGTGAGACCCATGAAACTTTTGACCTCTGTCACGGAAGTAGGTGCTGGCCAATTCATAATGGCATCAATCTTAGTTGGGTCCACTAAGATCCCATCACCTCAAATAACATGGCCTAAATACCAGACCTCTGTTCTGAAAAAGGCACATTTTGACAAGCTGCCATACAACTGATTATCCCTCAAGCATTGTAATACCCATCTTAAATGCTCCTCGTGTTCCTTCTCATTACGAGAATAAATCAGTATGTCATCAAGGAACACAACCACAAATCTGTCAAGGAAAGTGTGGAATAGCCCATTCATGAGGCTCATGAACACAATAGGGGCATTCGTAAGACCAAAAGGTACAACAGTGAACTCATAATGTTCGTATCTAGTCCAGAAAGTTGTCTTGTGGATATCACTCTCCATGATTCTCAACTAATGGTACCTTGATTTAAGGTCTATCTTGGAGAACACATGGGCACCCTGCAACTGATCAAACAAGTCATCAATCCTAAGCAGTGGATATCAATTCTTAATGGTTAATTTGTTTAACTGCCTGTAATCCATACACAATCTAAGTGATCCATCCTTCTTTTTGACAAAGATGACTGGTGCACCCCAAGGAGAGACACTAGGTCGTATGTGCCCCTTC
Organism: Thuja plicata; assembly: GCA_018584345.1. NCBI lineage: Eukaryota > Viridiplantae > Streptophyta > Pinopsida > Cupressales > Cupressaceae > Thuja > Thuja plicata. Next base: position 28,467 of record MU224333.1, on the reverse strand, counting down.
TCAAGGAGCTCCTCTAGCAGAATCTTGAGCTCATTAGGAGACATTCTGTAAGGTTCCCTACATACTAGTGTAGCACCTGGCACAAGGTCTATATGGAAATCAACTGCTCTATGGGGAGGCATACAAGGTAATTTAGAAGGAAACACATCTACAAATTCCTGTAACATGGGATGATCATCAAGAGTAGTTTCCTTCTCTACTTCCTCATCCCTATCACTAATTGTGATGGCAAATAACTGGCACCCTTTTTGCATGCACTGCTTAAGCTGCATAGCAGAAATCATACGAATGGATATTACCATCTAAACCCCTGGGATTACTATAGCATTTCCATTGTCATCTATACATTCCACCTTCTTCTTTCGGTAGTCTATCTTGGCCTTGTGTGCAAAAATCCAATCCATGCCAAGTACTATCCAATAGGATCCAAGAGGAGTGATACATAGATCTGAAATGGTGGTCATGGAACCAATCTATATCTGGAAATCCTTAATTAAGGAAGTGATAGGTACTCTAGAACCTGAGGCTAACTCTACTTCCCAACTAACTTCTTGTCTAGCTATCACCAGCCTGCAACGCTCCACAACCAATGGAGAGACAAAAGAATTTGTAGCACCTGAATCAAATAGAATAGTAACTTTGTTACCTCCAATCATACCTATAGTCTCAATCACAGTAGCCTGATGCTCTACCTTGTGGTTGTCAACCGCTGCAAAAACTCTGTGGGATCTACCCATATCTCCAACAGTGGGCTCTGATGCTGTGGTATGCTGTCCACCCCCTTGAGGGCATTCTCTAGCCAAGAGCCCCATGGCACCACAATAATAACATGGCCCTCGAGTCTGAAACTGGGTACCCTGAGGTTTAGAATACTGTGAGCCCCCTGTCCTACTAGAACCACTATAACCACCCCTGGAGGACTGCTGAGTCCTAGATGGGGGTGCCAAAGATGCTTGTGACCTTTGGTCCTTACTAGGAGCCTGTGACTGCCACTTTTTGGGCTTGGAGCCTTGTTTCCCTCGAGGGGCCTTCTATTTTTGTCCCTAATATGACTTCTGCTAAGATGGAGGGGATTTGTAAGATCCCCAGGAATGCCTATTATTGTTCTGATTATTATTGTTATTCCCTTTCCAATGTGTTTTCTCATACCCTAAATTATGTAGTGTGGTGTTTCGATTCTGTGACCGATCTTGTGTATCTTGTCCCCTACCCTAAATCTCCTTAGCAATCAAGGCCTTTTCCACGGCCTCTCAAAGATTCCCGGGTGCTGCCATGTGCACTGAACCTGATATGGATGCATTCAACCCTCTAACAAAGCGGCTGACCTTGATCTTCTCATCTCTCATATAGTCAACATAAGGTAGAAGTTCCAAGAACTTGCACTCATACTGTGTGATAGTGAGCCCTCCCTGCTGGAGGTCATGAAACTCTTCAATCCGTTTCTACTTATAGTGCTTAGATAGGTAATGATCCCTGAATCTCTCATGAAAGGTGTCCCAAGTAAGGGTATCCATAGACAAATTACCCTTTAACTCTTCTGTCCTCCATCAAATAGCTGTTGATCCTCTCAAAAAATGGATAACAAAGTGTGCCCTCATATTTCTCCCATAAGGGCACAATCCAAAACATCTCTCAAGGCTCAAAAGGAAAGCCTCAGCCTCACTCTCACCTGTGGCTCCTGAAAAAGGTGGTGGGTTAAGGCGAATAAGTTCCCTGATGTGGTCCCCTATGTCATGGGGTACTCTCTCTAATGCTGGAACAACTACCTCTGGAGGTGGCATATGTACTGACTCACCCTCGTGGTTAGCCTGGTCCTCCTCAATCCTAGGTGGGGGACTCCTACTGTGCTCACGCACTACACCCCCGAGTCCTGCGTGCTGATTATCTTGTGGTATCCTGTCTAAAATAATCCTGACCAGATTCTGAAGTACATTCAATATTTCCTAGTTGGGGTTTGGGGGTTGTTTGGGAGGAGGTCTCTGCTCCTCATCATAACCCCCTAAATTTTGTTCCAACTGAACTCATCCCGAAGGGGCACGTCTATGATTTTTCCCACGGGCATAAGCTTGGCGCATTACTGGAGGCATCCTACACACATAGGAAGGTGGTATAAGTTTGAAGAATATGGTGAAAGTTGTTGCGTATATTTTTCTACTAAGTTTGATCTTGTTTTTTTTTTTGAAAATGCTAAAATAGATGTTTTAAAGTTTTTAGGAAACATAGTGGGTTTAAGGTTCCAGTGTTTGAAATGTGGCTTTGATACCAAGTGTCATGCCCAAAAATAATTCGCCCCCAAAAATGCAACAACTTTTTTTTTTGAAGGTAAACTTTAAACGTCAAGAGGTTCAAAGGGGAATCATGACTAGTGTCAACATCCCTTAACCCTAATCACTTCTAAAGTTAAAGGTTCACAAGTTGAGGGTTATCTAAATTTACATGTCATCTTGATTGTTCATTAATAGAGTTTGATGATGTGGTGAAAGAGAGAGACTTCCTATTCTCCGTCCCCAGGGCTATTCAAAATTTTTGATTTACTTAAAAGCTAAGGATTTTGTGTTAATTAAAAATCACTCTAGGTTATGGTACTTCTTTAATATTATTTTTATAATAGTCAGTATACTGGCCACATATATTGACCACATAAAAATAACATTAAGAGTCCCTACGTTTACCTAAAAACCTTAATTAGATTTTCCCTTTAAATATATCTATAATTTCCAATCAAATCATCATCCTTGATAACTAAAAATTTTACATTAATATTATTTTATTTTATTCTATTTAATTAATTATCACTTTAATAATGTCAAGACGGATATAAGATTTAAAGATATGTCTTTATGTCTTAATCATTTATCCTAACTTAATGAAATGGTTGCAATAATCATTTTTGTGAATTCACTACAAGTTGATAATATTAATGTTATAGGGATTTTTATTTAAATACCTAACATCTCCCTCAGTAATTATTATTATTCTCCTCATTAATATATTTTCCAAGATTAATCCATTTAACTAGTTCAACTCTTCATAAAAAAAACAATACTTATCCAATAAGGTCTTAACTAAATTCTCCATTTACATTCTAATTAAAAGAATGTAATCTTCTCATAAAAGTGAGGCAAAAGAATAAAGGAATACATTTTATTAGTTTAAAAAGGGAGAAGAAGCTTTCCCCCCTTAATTTTCTTATTTCAAAAAGAAACCCCTAACCCTAATTTTGAAATTAGGGTTAGGGTAGAAAATGAAGTTGACTAAAACTCTTTTTTTGGTTTCTTACCTTCCTTTCTACTCCTCTACAACCCTAGTTTTATTATTATTATTATTATTTTTCTTCTCTCTTGTTCACAGGTATGGACATCAATGGGGGATAGAGAGGATTTACAATGAGTATATCAAATGTATATATATATTCTTATATATATATATATACACACATTAGTATGTATATATACATATATATATATATATATATATATATATATATTAATGCACAGGCGGAGGGCTACAAAAATTACAGTGGCGGCGGGTCTAAGTTGCGGCCTATTTTTTTGTAAACATTTAATGAAACAGTGGCCGAAGTGGAGGGTGAGGCGGATAGATGCCGCACGGCACCGTTGCCACAACAGTTTGCGGTCGAAGGGCCTGCGGCTGTGCGGGCGGAT
>MU224332.1:1232761-1243044 GCA_018584345.1 Thuja plicata | reverse complement strand
CATCTTCTTGAGATTTTTCAGAAGCTGAATCTGAGCCTTTCTTCTTCTTCTTCAGTTCTTTGCAGTCCCTCCAGAAGTGCCCAGATTTATCACAGTTCCAACATTTTGCCTTGGACTTTCTAGGAGTCTTAGAACTCCCATGAGATTTGGATCTTCCCTTCTTTGACTTATTGTCATTGTACTTTCCTTTGTCGTTGGATCTCCCACGAACAACAAGGGCTTCCTTAGACGAATCTGAAGTCTTTCTTCGCATCTCCTCAGATAGCAGCGAAGACACCACATCATCCATACAGAATGTGACTATAGTGCTTCTAAGAGCCATCACAAGATGGTCCCATGAATCTGGCAAGGAACAAAGCAGGGTCATACATCGATCCTCCTACTCGATCTTGGCACTGGATGATGCCAACTGTGCAATCAATAAATTGAATGAGTTGAGATGATCAGTTACGGATCCACCTTCCTCCATTCTTAAAGAATACAACTTCTTTCTCAGGAACAACTTATTCACCAGAGATTTGACCTGATACATAGACCCAAGCCGTGTCCACAAAGAATTTGCAGTAGTCTCATCAAGAACATTCAGAAGAATGACATCTGCTAGACAGAGTCTGATGAGACCCTTAGCCTTCTGATCCTTGATCTCCCAATCCGCTTGAGATATCACTGCAGTTCTCACATCAAATGAAGTAGCCTCCCATAGATCGCAGTCTTCAAGCATGTCTTCCATCTTGAGTTTCCACAACTCAAAATTAGTGCCATTAAATTTCCCCACCTCCATTCTACTGTATGAGGAACCTGCCATCTCAATCTACAAATAAGATTCAGAATGCTCTGCACAAAAAACTCCCACTCAACTTGAGATTAGCTCAAAAAACCCTACCCAACAACTAGGATCAAAAGTTGATCAGGCTCTGATACCACTTGAAAGGAAACTCAGGTGCGGAAACAGCTTCCTACACTAATCTCTATAGGAAAGTATTGTGCAAATTCTTTTAAATGCTTACAATTTCAGATTTGTTAACTACTTTAACAATGATATTGTAGCCACATACCATGCATACATAAAATAGAGAATGACACAATGATTTACCCTGGGGAAAACCTTTCGATAAAAAACCCCAGCACTCCAAAACCTGCATAATGTATTATCTTCAACACAATGGTTACAACACACTTGCAATGCAACTTCTTTCAGGAGACAATCGACACTCTAAGACAAATCCAGTAGCACCAGACCATACCAATAATACACTCTTTTCATATCCTTTCCTGTAACCCCTAAAAAACACTTATATCATGCACTTTCCTTTTTAGGGCAACCTCCAAGGATAGCCGTATTAGGGTTTTACCATCCTTCGAGAAAATAGGAACCCCACGGTTGGGAACAAAGGAGGAAGAGTGTAACGTACTCAACTTTATCAGTTGCCACATGTCTTGCATGTGTTCACCTGTCATTGAAATCTCCTAGAAATAGCTCTTACATGTCATAGGAATTCATCATAACTATTTCAACCATGATCTCCTTACACACAATTCAAGATGCCGACATATCAAGTGGAGTGACACATCAACATGCCAACTAGACATGTACACTCACACTTAATTACATTATTTGCAAGAAAATACATTTTACAAAATAAATAATAACAATAGGAATTATCCAAGGTTGAGACACCTTATTCCTAACACTCTACAACTACTTCCTCAATATCCTTCTGTTCATCCTTTGTTCTAGAAGTGTATTTCAGTGATTTTAGAGAACTCATCCCACTACCTTCTCTTAGTTCTTCAATTTTATTCTCAAAGGTAAGTGGGGGTTTCTTGAATACTACTGTATCTTGTTCTTCATCTTCCTTGGGAAATATTAGTTTCCTTCTAGATCTTCTTTTAGTGATGACGGGGGGTAGAGATATTTGGTTTCTTCTTGGAGGTTGCCTTCTTCTTCTTCTTCTTCTTCTTCGGAGGTTCAATTTCTATCTCTTCCTCTTCGTTTTTAGGTTCATCATCTTCTATCTTAATTTCATCTTCTTTTCTTTCAGAGATAGGAGGAGAGTCTGAAGTTTTCCCATACTTCTTTCCAAAATGTTCTAACCTCTTCTTTCCTCTTCAAAATTTTAGGAATCTCAATCTCTAATGAAATTCTGCTCCTGGCTTCTTCATATGTACCAAAGTATGATACTTTGGGATCAACAGGCTCATTCACAAGAGCCTCAATGATGTTTTTGGTCTCATCTATGTTAACCTCATATGCAAGAGGTTTCACCCATGCAACCCTAGGTTTGACTGCCTGGATATATACTTTATCACATTCAACAAGGAAACAAACATCATCCTTGAAGTCTTCAACCAATTGTTTAGGAATTCTATACGTATTCGACATCTTTTGTCTAAATTCCTCAAAATATGCATCCATGATGCTCTCAAAATTGTCTCCTAATTCAGCTATGAAATCATTTATCTGATATACTATGGTCCTTCTTCCAAACAACTGTGCCTTTGGAAGGGAAATACTTATGAACATAAAAGAATATGTAGGCTAGAAGTGAACCAAACTTACATGGATTGGTCTTTGATGCCTAGATGCTTTCCATGTTCTTGCTCAATTGGATGAGCTGAAACTTGGCAAGGTCAATGAGAGGTTGTTATTGACCACCTCATATGCCAACTCCACAGCCTCACATGTTAGGTCGGCTAGAACTAAAGATTTTGTGCGCAATTACATGAATCCCAAACTTTAATTCCATGTATGTAACTCCATTTAATCTCATGCCTCTTTCTTCCCACTCAGCAAGAGTCTTCTTAGCTAGGTCATCCTGAGGTAGGGTTCTTAGCTAGGTCATCTTGAGGTAGGGTTTTGGTGGCTTTTGGCTTGTCCATCATACGATACCATGTAACATGATGTACCATTATCTTGGTAATCTTCACTAGTTGCTCCAACCATAGATGCATGTCGTGAATACATCTTAGAACAAATCTAATCCACTTAATCTAGAAATTCTGCAGCATATGCATGATATGAGTCAAACCCTTGAATTCTAGGTGTTTATGTTCTGGCTTCACAAAGTTTCTCATATGCTTTATTCATTTCCAATGTCCCCAGCTGTTGAATTGTGAAATGCTAGAAGGCTCAGATGTCATTGATCAATAATACCCTAGGAGGAATTAGGGAATGAGCTCCCATCGGTTCTATCTCCTATGCAATCGCTGGATTTGTGGTTCTATGTCTTTTAAAGTCTCTAGAAGGCTTGAGAATAATGCCACCATTCAATATGTGCTATGAAAAAATAAAAAGTGGAAAACAACTTTCCAAGAGAAAAGTAGAAGAAATCAGACTTAGATGTCTTGAAAATCAATGATGTATTTTGAACTTTCTATTAAGAAATATACTATTAATTGTTCTCCTACATTACATGAAATTTGTCCTCAATCATTCTAAATCAATAAATTAGTAGATTATATATAGAAATTATGTTCACTTTTTATTCGATGTGTATCAAAAATCCCAATCGTGTCATATTGTGATACCCATTTTATCATTAATCTAAATAAAAGTAATAACTATTATTCTAATAACATTAACACAAATGCTAAACTTCAATTAAGCCTACCATAATACTAACATTAACTAATGGTAGAAGTTATCCTTCACTATAACCATAATATTCATTATCTAAAACACTAATATGTACATCACATCACTAACTATAATAATAAATGTAATACTAAACCCTAACACTAACCCTAATACTAACCCTAATCCTAACTATTAACATGATACTACTCATAACTATAAATCATACACCCTAACTCTAACCCTAATTAGACCATTGACCCTAATCGTAATGCTAACCTTAACCCTAACACTAACTCTAATACTAATCCTAACCCTAGAACCCTAATTGTTAATGTGATACTACTCGTAACTATAAATCGTACACCCTAAAGGGTGTGTGCACCAAGTTGTGGACCAAAAAAGTGGACACACCTTTAAAAAAATTCAAATTTTCAATAACCCGATCGGGTTTTTGAAAACTTGAAATCGTTCTAGTCTTGGTAAACCAAGCCTAGAAAATATTATAAAAAATTGTGTGCGCCTCAAAACCCGATCAGGTTATGAGACTCATTGAGTTTCTAATAACTCGATCGGGTTATGAGAAACATATCAAAAATAGAACAACCCGTGGCTTAGGCCATTTCTAATGCCTAAACCATGGAGAAGAAGTGTGGAGGAGGGTAAACAATATCAAAACCCGATCATGCTTTGAAGAAAACATGATTTAATCTAGATTTTCAACCAATGGTGCCCCGTAACAAAGGTAAGTTTGTTTGTTTTTGTTGTTTTTTTTACAATTGTAATCAAATTAGGTTATTTTATTGATTTTTTGTTTTCTTTTATTAATTTCATTCCAGATTCATCAAACAACCCAAAAAGATAAAAATGAAATGAAGGACCACCCCCTGTAGAAGCACCATCATTGCCACCTGTAAACCCTCAACAACCCTCGCCACCCATAAACCCTCAACGATAATCTCCACCCGTAAACCCTCCTCAAAATTCTCCTCCTCCACAACCATCGCCACTTGTACGCCCTCCACATGTGTTGTTAGGTCATGTAGATGCATCACAAGAGGACCTTGTGCAATGCCTTAACCAAAATAGTGCACAAATTAATATATTGGTGAATAGGTTGAAGGCTTCCGATCTTCAGCATCACTCTACCCTCGCCACTACATTAGAAAAAATGTCCAATAGTGCAAATGAGGTGTCTCAAGAGGTGACAAAAAGGGGTTCATGGAGGGATAGGTGTTGTACATTTTATGCTGATGGTTTATTCTATGAGGATGTGAAAAGAAAAGGCATAGAAAAATGTGACATATGTGCCCTTTTTACTGATCCTAATACTAGCAATTCCCTAGAAGTTAATACAAAATGATTTCCTATACATTAGTGTGTTCATAGGGGGATGAAATCAGATTTTTGGGATAGGTGGTACATGGTATTTAACCAACCACCTTGTAATAATAATGGCGTTCCTTTATATTATTTGAGGAAGCTATACTGTGAGTTTATCATTGGCAAGAAGTTGAATTACTTTGACTTTCGTGAGTTCTAGGGTAGAGGGAGAGGCTCTACACAGGATAGAGATGGGGCACATAGGATTACTGGACCACAAAAGAGGAGGCGTATTGCGAGAAAACCCCTCATTCATGTTGTGGTCCCAATAGTGGTGAAGGAGTCTATGGATATACAGACTCTTCATGCAGTTGTATCATTGACTGATGTCATTATCCAAAATGGCACTCAGTTAGTTGGAGAGGATGGATTAGTGCCTGTGCCACCTCCATCTTCATCAGATGCGCCATTAGGATCATCCCATCCCGCGCCAGTTCCATCACCATCAGATGCACCATTAGGATCATCTCATCCTGTGCAAGCTCCATTATCATCAGATACATTTGCAGGGTCATCCCAGCCCATTGAGCATATCTGCATCAGTTGTAATGGTATATGTGATGGGGTAGATAGCCAGGCGAGTGCGGATGGTTCAACATCCCATTCATGTATACATTGTGGAAAAAGATGTCAGGCATCCACTACTGAGGATGTGGCCCTCACAGATGATCTGTTGTCGATGGTGTATTATTCAAAGCTGACACAGATTTGTTTAAATTTGTGTTTTGACATGTTATTTTAATTAATTACCTAAATCTGTTAAAAGTAAATAAAAGTTTATGTATAGAAGAATCTAAATTGATACATGAATAATATGCATTGCAGGGTGTAGCTGGTGGTACAACCACACCAAGGAGTGCTCGTTATAGTACACGTAGACGGGTAGCTCAAACACTTGAGGTAATGTTTTATAAATATTCCTAAAATATAATACTACATTATTTTGAAAATATCATATCTTAATAATTTGTATGGTGGTAACTTAGTGTATGTTTGTTTGCTATTTCTTTATGGTCAAAGAATTTTTCCTAATGTAATTCAACTCAAGGAATTCACTTCCTTGTCTAGCCATCATGACTCAAATTGATTTGAACTCCCACCCTCCATCCTTGGACTCAATTCAACCAATGCTGAACTCATAGGGGATGAAATCAGATTTTTGAGAGGGAGAGAGAGAGAGAGAGAGAGAGAGAGAGAGAGAGAGAGAGAGAGAGAGAACAAATATNAGATTTTTGAGAGGGAGAGAGAGAGAGAGAGAGAGAGAGAGAGAGAGAGAGAGAGAGAGAGAGTACAATTATTTACACACCCAATTCAGGGTTATAAGAGAAGATTTAATCGAAGCTTATAGGTAGTGTGTAAAGAAAATTAGAGGGAGTTACAAGAAAAACTGGGAGTTTGTTGAGCTGAAAGGGACCTCTAAATTCTAGGTTTATAACTCTGTTGAATATGTGGGGATGAGAGGAGGTAAAGATGGTGTAGAATTTGGTATTTCATTCAATATTCTATTTATAGAGCAATTAGTTTATTGGGAAGCCAAAACAACTTAGCTTGAATGTAATTTTGATTGGAAATAAGTCTACAAATGTGATTATGTTGACGATAGTCAAGAGGCGGCCATTAATCATTGGCTCACCAAAAAATTGGCTATTTTTCAGGGCCCTCCTGGCACTGGAAAAAAATTTACCGGGTTGCAAACTGTAAAGGATTTGTTTCATAAGATTTCAAATTCCTCTGGTCCCATTCTCATAGTGTGCTTTACTAACAAATCTTTGGATCAATTTTTGGAGGGAATATATGAATACGAGAAAAGTCTAGCAAGGTTAGGATCTAGAACTCAGAGCTCAATTCTTAGAAAATGTACTCCTAACTAGGAACAAGAGAGAAATATCATATTATTTTCTTTGGTAAGAAACATTGAATTCCTAATTTGAATGTAAAAACATCAAAAAATATAGGGTTTCTTAACATTCCAAACATAACTTGTGTTGCCCTTTCCAGGGCTAGAATTGGTCTGTATATCTTTGGAAATGCCAAGCTAGTCTTAGACACTTCTCCAGTGTGGAGTGATATCATAAAGCATTTTATAGATAATGGGTATGTTAGTAATGGAATACCACTATACTGTCCTTAACATCTAGATGATGTTGGACATGTTGTTACCAAATGTCATGATTTAAGGAGGTATGAGATTTTGTACTAGGAAATGCAAAGAAAAATTAATTTGTGGTCATCTTTGTCCCAGGAAATGTCATCATGGAGGACATGTGAGAATTGGATTTGCAAGGCCTAATGTATATGAAGAAGTTTGAGTTTTGTGGACATGTCTGCAGGAAGGTCTATCATGCAACTTCCTATGACCCCTTTCGACACATTGGAAGGTTTGTGTACATTTTTTGATTCCTACTGCTCAAATTGTTACCAACTTGTGCCACCTAAATACTATGAAAATCACCATACATGTCGTTTATACGAACTTCACGGGGTGAAGGAAGAAAATGAAATACTTACGGCAAAGGGTGAGAAACAATTTGGAATTATTGAAAATCTGCGAGAAGAGATTAGATTATTGCAAGAAGAGGGGGAAAATCAACTTGGTCAAATTATCCAAGCCCTGAGACAACAAATTTCGTCATTGCATGTAGAGAGAGAACCAATTGGGAACAATTGAAAGAATGAAAAAAGAGATTTCAAATCTTGCATGTAGAGGAAGCGAAACAAAGTGAGAGTGCAAAAGAGGAGATTGGGTTACTTCAGAGAGAGAGAGAGAGAGAGAGAGAGAGAGAGAGAGAGTCTATAATTTCACTCACTTGAAAGAGAGAGAGAGAGTCTATAATTTCACTCACTTGAAACACCTATGTATTAGGAGGGTATTAAATTTTAATAACTATGTACAAAAGGTTGGAAGATTTCTGAAAAAATCATGGATGGCCATTGAAAGAAGCAAAGGAAACCAATCGGCCATTTAAAAAAATTCATGGGCTACCATTGAAATAAGCTATTTTGCTGGAGGGAAGAGCATAAAACTTTCACTAATTTGCAATGGCCCAAAGCGAAGGGAGCAACTCTACTTCCAGATGTATTTCAAGTTGCTCATCTATACAGTTTGGTGAAGAAGGGTGAGCATTTTCTTATTCCTATTGCTCAAATTATTACCAATTTGTGCCTCCTAAATATTGTGAAGATTACCATACATGTCTTTTATACAAACTTCGCGGGGTGAAGGAAGAAAAAAAACACTTACAGCAGAGGGTGAGAAATAATTTGGAATTACTGAAAAATCTACGAGAAGAGATGAGATTATTGTGAGAAGATGGGGAAAATAAACTTGGTCAAATTATCCAAGCCCTGAGACAGAAAATTTCATCATTACATGTAGAGAGCAAGAACCAATTGGGAACAATTCAAAGAATGCAAAAAGAGTTTGAAATCTTGTGTGCAAAGGAAGAAAAACAAAGTGAGAGTGCAGAAGAGGAGATTGGGTTACTTCGGAAAATCTCAGGCAAAGCATTGGCTAATCCAGATGGCACGCTTTGTGCTTCTGATGGTTCAACATTTCAAGTGCATTCTCTCATTTTCGTGAGCTCTCTCTCTCTCTCTATGGAGAATAAAATGAATATTTTTACTTCTTCAAAACCCGATCGGGTTTTGAAGTACTTTTTCCTTTTCAGAACCCAATCGGGTTTTGAAGTACTTTTTTCTTTTCAGAACCTGATCGGGTTATTTGAAATTTAGAAACCTGATCAGGTTATGGCTCGGGAAGAGGCTTGAAAAATGACCCAAAGGCTTGGAGGCTCATTTTCCTTCCATTTTTGTTCTTTTATACATTTTTTCATCTTGTAAGATGATTTATCGACTTTATCTTCATCAGGTTTACAATTTGTCAACTGGGTAGCTTTATAATTTTTACCATAATCTCATACGTCTTCTTAGCTTTCTAACCATATAAATTTTTCTATTTTTGGACAACATGAGCATAGTAAACTTTAATTTTCTTTACTAGGGTCTTGATTGTACTCATAGACATATGTCTACCATTTTTTTAATAAATTTTGAAATTCTTAATCAAATTATAAATAAATTACATATTATTTTTCTACACTTGATTCTATACACTTTTAAAAAAAAAGTTTTCATTTTCAATTATTTTGATGCAAGTTATGCCCAGTGCATGAACAAGTACCAAATTTTCAGGATGCGATCACTTCAAAAAATACTCATAAGAAAATTACAAAAAAAACAAAACTTCTAGATCTCACTCTTACCTATCATCCTACCAAAGGGATTTAAAAAATACTGAATATAACTATACCTTTTGTACCACGCACAGAAACAACTATGTTATGTTTTTCCAAATAAATCAGAAACATGTTTTGGTGCGTGCGAGGTTTGACCCTCTTAATCTTATCAGGTTTTAAAAACAATTAGTGTTCTAGAAACTAGATTCAGAGTACTACGATTTTTATTTTTACACATCTTATTTTGAGTGCATGACCCTCAAACTCCTGTTCCAAGTTCAGGTTTACCCGATTTCAGAAAAAATGTGTCCACTTATACCCCTCTTTTTGGTCCACAACTTGGTGCATACACCCTAAATCTAACCCTAATTACACCATTAATCATAATCGTAATGCTAACCTTAACCCTAATACTAACCTAGACACTAACCCTAACACTAACCTTAACACTAAACCTAATTATACCATTGACCATAATCGTAATGCTAACATTAACCCTAATACTAACCCTAACACTAACTCTAATACTAACCCTAACCCTATTCCTAACTGTTAACATAATACTACTCCTAACTCTCAACTATACACCCTAACCCTAATCCTAATTAGATCATTGACCCTAATCATAATGCTAACCTTAACCCTAATACTAACCCTAACCCTAACCTTAATCATTAACATTTAATACTACTCCTAACTCTAAACTGTACACCCTAACCCTAATTAGACCATTGACCCTAATCGTAATACTAACCTTAACCCTAACTCTAACCCTAATACTAACCCTAACACTAACACTAAACCTAATTCTAACCCTAACCCTAATCATAATGCTAACCTTAACGCTAAGTCTAACCCTAATACTAACCTTATTACTAATCCTAACCCTAACCCTAACACTAACCTAACCCTAACTCTAACCCTAACCCTAATCATAAAAATCACCCTAACCTTAACCCTAAATCTAACCCTAACTCTAACCCTAACCCAAACCCATAACCATACATCCTAACTGTAATAATCACCCTAACCCTAACCCTAACCCTAACCCTAAACCATGACCGTACATCTTAACCATAAAAATCACTGTA
>MU224332.1:1213908-1232107 GCA_018584345.1 Thuja plicata | reverse complement strand
CTAAGCGTAATCATAACCGTAACCGTAACCCTGACCCTAACTCTAACCCTAACCTATAACATACATTCCAACCATTAAAAAATAACCCTAACCCTAACCCTAACCTTAACTGTAAACCTAACCCTAACTCTAACCATAACCATTAAAATCACCCTAACCCTAACCCTAACCCTAACCTTAACCCTAACCCAAACCCATAACCGTACATCCTAACTATAAAAATCACCGTAACTCTAACCATAACCCTAACTGTAACCCTCTCTTTAACCCTAACACTAACCCTAACTCTAACCTTAACTGAAACCTATAACCGTACATCCTATCAGTAAAATATTACCCTAAGCGTAATCATAACCGTAACCGTAACCCTGACCCTAACTCTAACCCTAACCTATAACATACATTCCAACCATTAAAAAATAACCCTAACCCTAACCCTAACCTTAACTGTAAACCTAACCCTAATCCACTCGGCGTATATATATATATAAGCTAGTATTTTCATATATGTTCTCTTATTTCTTTTATTTTCTTTTGTTTCAATTATTATTGTTTTTCACTATCTAGAAGATAGTACTTTGTTTCTCTTTTATTTTCTTTGTTTGTTTCTTGTTCTCATTTTTTAGTATTTCTTTAATTTTATTTCATTGGAGTTTAATGTATCCTTAATTATGACCTTTTTTAGGATAGCATTATGTTGTTTCTTTTTTTATTTTTTATTTTTTTATTTTTTTGTGATCTTGTCTTCTTTTATCTTTCCATTTCATTCTTGTTTGTATTTTTTCCTATTTGTCTCTAAATTTCTTGTGTTCTTTTATTTCATTTATTAATCTTTTTTTTGACCCCTTGTTTTTTTGGTTCGTATGTTTCTTGTCTTTTGTCTTTTCCTTTGCTTCTTAGATTTTTCATTATGGTGTGAGTTTGTTATTTTTAATTTTATTATTATTATTTTTTTAATTTTAATTCTCTTTGATTGCTTATTATTTCCTTTCTTGTTCTTTTGTTCTTATTATTAATTTTGTTTATTTGTTTTCTTGTTTTATTATTTTTTAATTTTTTGTCTTCTTTTTACATTTCTTCTTTTTATTTCTCTTGGTTTCATTTGGTTTGGTGTTTTCTTCTTATGTAACTTTCTTGATTTGTTTCTTATAATTTTTTCTTCCTTTCTTTCTTCTTTCTCTCTTTATTCTTTTCTTTAATTCACTTCACTTATCTTGCAATGTTTATATATATATCACATTCTTCTCATAATGATGAATTACACTGAATGATTTGAATGATTTGAAAGGTGGAGATAATCCCAGAAATTGACAATCAAAATCACATTCACTACCAAATTTATGCACATTCTAAAGCATCATTGAAATTATAATAGTCAGACACAAATAAGTAATTGAAAGCAAATAAGTGATGAATTAATTATTCAAATAACTCAACATCAGTCTAAACCATTCATTGGAAAGGGTAGGCGAAATGTATTGACAGGTCTCCGAAAAGTAAGCGGACTTTATGAAGTCCAGTTCGATTTTGCGAATAAAATATCTTTGAAATTTATAATTGGAGTCCAACCACGTGTTCTATTTGCCGGGCTCAGAATTTACTAATATTTCGTATTTTGCGTTGATCTCGTTCAATATGGTGACCGTATAATACGAATCACTTAAAAGGGCAAATGTTCGTCCGACAATTTTCTCATTAAAGGGAAGCATCATTAAAAATTTCTAGACACTTTACCCTAAATTCCACAAGATATTTTCCGGCACGCTGGCGGACAGTCTCCTGCAAACTCGTATTCAATCAATGATTCCACAGTGAGTAAAGTGGCTCCTCTGACTCACTCTCCTCGTATTCCTCCACTCTTGGCGGCGTCACAAGAAGTCCCTCCGCCATATTCTCCAACATGTTCGGTGACTCCACCACCAAACCCATTTCCTCCATTCCCTGCATTGCATCCCCCTCTCCCCCTTCACACCATATTTGCCTCTCCTTTTCTTCTTCAGGGGGATCTGAACATTCCACCACCAAAACCATTCTCTGCTCATCAAATGACTGCGCCGCCTTCGAAGCAGCGGATTGGATGTCTCGGGGCTGAGATTGAGCGGGCCGAGGCAGAGTGTGAGCGGCGTGAGGAAAATTGAGCACAGCGGAGGAACCTTTTAAACACAGAGCAGCCGCATCGTATGCCCGAGCTGCTTTGTGAGGACTGTCATATGACCCCAGCCATATTCTCCTCTTCTTCTTCGGCTCCCTTATTTCAGACACCCATTTTCCCAAACTCCGACGGCGCACCCCTCTGTACTTCAACTCTTTTCGCTCTTCTTCATTCCAACCCTTCCTTGGGTTAGGTTTTTCACATGCCGAACCCATACCAATTAATTAATAATTTGGCTGCGCTTAAATAATTCATTCCACTAATATATTGAAAAACTTGTGGCTGGGAAAGAATCACAGCTGGAACGCCGTTACGCCATAGCCGCCGCCAATGAATATTTAGGGTAACCTCCACGTGGCAGCGTGTGGAGCAAAGCGTTGTAATGTGCGGACAGGAAGAGAGTAATAGGGATGCCAATGGTAATAAAGTGAAAGGTTTCAAAGGTAAAGGTGTTGATAGAGACAAGGGGTTAAAGCCCTCTGACAACGCAAACCTCAACCTTATATTTGTATGTAGGATCTGGTCCTCTCATATATTTTGACATGTTGATACATTGTGAGATATGGACTATCAAATTTCAATGTTAAAAAAATAAGAGGAATGAGTGATAGGCTAAGGTACGCAACCAATAAATCATGACAGATAATAGATTGGCTAAAGTCCGGAGCACCACGCGAACATTGCAAGGTGAGGCTTTCACTCTTGTTCACGGGTTGGAACCCTTCGCTCCTTTGGAACCTTCCGCTTTATGACCCTTACTGTGCAAAAGCTAACATTCTATTGCCTCAAAAGAAAAACACGTTACTGAAAGCATGGCCACGTGGAGGTCATATTTATAATATCCCCATCTCCATCCTTTACTCTGAATGAAAGCGCTCGGTAGGTACGTTCTTCCACCTGCCCTTCTTTCTTGGCCACAAGTTTTTCATTATATTTAGATAAAATTTCATTTAACTTACTACTCTTCACTTGGGAAAACATAATTTGAGGGGAGCCAAATAAATTAATTGTTATGGCCTCGGCAAATGATGAACCAAGAGCAAAAGCAAGCGAGGTGTGGAATGAAGGGGAAGAGAGAAAGGAGTTGAAGTACAAAGGTGTGCGCCGTCGGAGTTGGGGAAAGTGGATATCTGAGATTCGGATGTCGAAGAAGAAGAGCAGATTATGGCTGGGGTCACACGACAGTCCTCACAAAGCCGCTCGGGCCTACGATGCAGCGGCTCTCTGTTTGAAGGGCGACTCCGCTGTGCTCAATTTTCCTCACGCCGCCCATACTCTGCCCCGCCCCGCTCAATCTCAGCCCCGAGACATCCAAGCCGCTGCTGCGGAGGCGGCGCAGTCATTCGATGAGCACAGAATGCTTTTACTTTCTCCTCACTCTGAACTTGAAGCCCGATCTACGAAACCCCCTGAAGAAGAAGAAAGTGAGATAGAAATAGGGTGGGAATCGAGCAAGGGGGATGCCCAAGAGAGTGAGTCAATACTTTCAATGAGCGAAGATTTGATGTTTGAGTCGCCCAACATGATGGAAAGAATGGCAGAAGCGCTTATTGTCACTCCCCCTCGAATTCACGAATACGATGACGAGAGTAAACCAGAACAGACAATTTACCCTCTGTGGAATGATTGAAGGAATACGAGTTCCCCAATTAAAAGAAATTAGTTATACACTGCCTCTGAGTTACTGCAAAAATCATAGCTACGTTTAACTTAAACCAGGCGTTTAAAGTAATCGTGGAGAGGGGCATAGGTTAAAGTAGGGCATTATCCCACCGATAAATTGTTTTCTGATGCTTTATCCGTTCGTCTCCCCTGCGGGCGTATTAATTAAACTATTCCTCAAAAACGAAATTGTCGGGGGGGAAAAACAATGCATAAATCCGAAATGTTATTAAATACAATACGTGCTCGGAGTCGACCAAAAATCGAATCGTTCTTCTTTTGGAATACGTGGTTGGAGTTGAAATATACAATACGTGGTTGGAGTTGAAGTATTCTTTTCCTTTGTAATTCAGCTTTGATAAATTGAAAAACAATCGAACCATTCTTTGCAAAATCCGATTTGCTCTTCATCCACCTGTCAATTCATTCTGCCCACTTTTTAAAAGATATTTTTAGCTTGAGGGATCAAAGAGTGTTTGACTTGTTTTGAAATAGTTTGTCGTTTCGAAAAATATGATTTGACTAGATAATGGTTGATTGGATTGTAGGTGTTAGAAAAGTTTAATAAAGGATATAGAAACTTTGGTATTCTTGTTAGTCCTTGTCTTTATAAGGAGGGAACTAATGTTTTGGAACTAATGTTTGTGCTAGATAGTCCTTGTCTTTATAGGGAGGGAACTAATGTTTTTGCTAGATAGTCCTTGTTTTTATAGGGAGGGAATTAATGTTTTTGCTAGAGTTAGGGTCTATTAATTTGTTTAAGTTTGGATATTAATTTTTGGTCAAAAGTTATAAGTTTTATAGAGTATGGGACATCCATATTTCAATTTTTTTTTTTTGTTATTTTGTAAAATTATCTAATTAGTTGGTTATAATTTTCTTAGTGATTTTTTAATTTTTAATATGTGGAATTGGGAGAAAATAAATGACTCCTCGTATGCTAAGTCAGCTATATATTCAGTGGGTCGTGCATTTTTTTTTAAAATTTATGACATTTAATAGGTGTGAGTATATTGATGGTAGATTTGAAGTTAATAGAATTTTTTTTAGTGTTCATTATTTGCATTTTCATCTGAAGAAGGGCTTCAAACTGATTGCAGTGATGATGGAGCTAAAGGCAATAGAGGGTTTTGAGGTACGATGCTTTTTTTACCTTCTTTGTTTGGTTTATCTATGGCATAGGTTGGTGCTCAAAATGTTTGTTCGTATTGCCTTAGCCAAATATGTTTGAGCAGTTATAAAATTAGTTTGTGCTTTTTGGTTTCAATTTTCTCGATATCATGAGCCGAAAATGCTTAAACAGATTCATTTTTTTTTTATGGCGAAGAAAGGGGTTTGGCCAATAGGTATAGTTTTTTTTATAGAGTATGGTTAATGTGCAAAATTGAGAGAAAAAAGGACTCCGCATATGCTTAGTTCATAACATATTTAGTGGGTTGTGCTTTTTTTTTAAATAGCTTTTGATAGTGGGAATATGTAGCTGATAGAGTTAAACTTTATGGGATTTGTTTCAATGTTCATTATTTATTTTCTTATCTAACAAATATCTTGAGTGGAGTATGTTTAAGCAGTTGCAAAATTAGTCTGTCTTTTACAAGTTTTGGGTCTTAAAAGCCTTTTCAAGAGATATTTGTATAGCAAAATCTCTGGGTCATATTTTGTAAAACTTTTCATTTTGAAATGTATGAAAAGTATTTGTTTGTTCCGACTTTTTTAATATCTTGAGCTGAATATGTTTAAACAGTTGTAAAAATTAGTCAGTGATTTTACAAGTTTTTGGTTTTAAAAAACTTTGCAAGAGATATTTGGTCGTCAAAATTGCTGGATCACATTTTGTAGAATTTTTATTTTTCAAATTTACCAGAAGTATTTGATTTTTCTAGTTTTCCCTATATATTGTATGAGGATTCATAAATGAATTAGGTTTTTTAGTAATTTGATAGATTGATATTAAATTAGAGAGAGAGAGAGAGAGAGAGAGAGAGAGAGAGAGAGAGAGAGAGAGAGAGAGTTTTGGTCAATAGGTATAGTTTTTATAAAGTATGGTTAATGTGCAAAGTTGCGACAAAAAAAAGGGTACCACTTATGCCGAGTTTGTATTATATTTAGTGGGTTGTGCATTATATTTTTAATGACATTTGATAGGTGGAAATATGTTGCTGGTAGAACTAAAATTGATGGGATTTGTTTCAGTGTTCATTATTTACATTTTCACTTGAAGAATATCTTCAGTCAAATATGTTTAGGCAATTATAAAATTGCCCTGCGTGTTTTACAAGTTTAAAGAGATTTTTGTTCAGCAAAATTGTTGGGTCATATTTAGTAAAACTTTTATTTTTCAAATGTACAAAAATAATTTGTTTGTTCTGACTTTTTTCATATCTTGAGATGAATATGTTTAATCATTTGTAAAATTATTCTGTCTTTTATAGGTTTTTGGTTTTAAACAACATTGATGAACTATAACTGATTGAATGTTTGAAGATGACAAAGTTGATGATCATCGAGATGCAGAAGGTAAATGCAAGACATTAAATCAGTTAATGTATTGTATTTTCATTGATGTCAACTTGATATGGTATGATTTCTCATACACATATTGTCACAACACTTAAAGATTTGAAAAGACAATTTTTTGTCATTGGCAATCATGTACACCGAGTGACAGTAAACCCCAAGTGACAGCGAACCCCGAGCACAGAAGTTCACAGTGTTACCCGACGGACAATGTTCCCTGAGAAAGTGATACTCGAGCAAGCATTATCAAACTAACTGCAGTTGTCACCGAACAGAACTGAAGTTGATGCCCGAGCTATCTGCAGTAGTCACCGAGCACAACTGAAGTATTGACCGAAGGGAACTGAAGTTAGGAAAACAAAAAAACAACTTAGCTGGCAGAGGTAATTATAGAGTTAACTATTTGATTACTTTGTTTTCATCGATCAGTTAAAAGCTAAAGATAAGAAGGAGATTTAAAGCATATTTTATTCCAAAAAACAAGCAGAGTTTTATGGATTAAAAGTAAAGCAAGCATGGCAAGATTTACGAATCAAGAACTGATCAATGAAGAAAGCAAGAAGGACAAGAAATAGTGAAATCATGTCTATATAAAGAGACAATCAATTCATTATGAAAAGAGAGAAATGCTGAAGAGAATTCTGGTGAAGTTAGAAGTCTTCATACAAATATGATCATACAAGCTGAAGAACAGAGGTGAGAATTCTCCAAACACTGAGCAACAAAGAAGCAACAACATTCACCGAGCATAAAGAAGTGGATCAAAAGAAAAAAAGAGAAACATTGATCAGAAAGGTATTATGAGCTTACAATAAATCTGAACATCTTCAAGATTAAGATGTATTTATGAACAGATCATCTATTGTTTCAGTTTAACCATTGATTCAAAAAATCTCTTAACATAGTAGGATTTAACCATCCTTTATATATTGAGATACATCCCAAGGAGTATCAAAAGGTTTTCATGTTGACAACATAATGAAATCTAGGTCTAGTGATAAACTGTTAGTGTTAAATCCTCTAACAAGGTTGCACTTAACAGTGTGTTTGTAACCTTTAACATGGTTGGCTTTTCACCGAGCTCACTTAAGAAGAGTGAAATTTTTGGTTTACCGGTCCCAAGTGGGGTTTCCCCTAACAGGGTTTCCATGTTAAAAATCCATGTGTCAAATGTGTATATGGTTCATTGCTTTGATGTTTTTCTTTACACATTACTAAAACAGGATTGATCGGTAAACACTAAGTTATTTACTGTATTTTGGTAAAGGTTAAGAATAGATAGACTGCTATTCGATAAAACTTAAGGAAAGGATAAAGAGTATAAACACCGAGTAGTATATACATGTTAGATTCACACAATGCATACATCTTGTAGGACTAAAGATAACTAGAGGTTTTATATTTGTGGTATAAAGTTTTGGGTTAATTTATTGGATTAATTTATGAGGCCACTGATTCACCCCCCCCTCAGTTATTCTAACAAACATTGCTAGAGATATTTGTTCACCAGAATTGTTGGGTCCTATTTTGTAGAATTTTTCTTTTTCAAATTTACTAAAAGAATTTGTTCATTTTGGTTTTCCCTAGATAACATATAGGGGATTCAACAACCAATTAGGTTTTATAGTGATTTGATAGATTGATATAAATTTTTTGATGACAAGGAAAGATTTTTGGTCAATTGGTATAGTTTTTATATAGTATCGTTAGACATTTAGTGGGTTGTGTATTGTTTGATTTATGTCATTTGATAGGTGAGGATATGTTTGTCAGATCTCTCTTGTTATTGAAACTTTATTATGTTTTGGGTTTTGTTATGCCCTGCATCCCCGTCCCTACATTTTGTGTGCAAAATGTTGGGTCCCCCTTTTTTTTTTCCTTTTGCTTTGCTTTTTCCTACGACTGTCTTGTCTTTTTCTCTTTTTGCTTTCTTTCTCCGGGGTTTTCTTCCCCGGTGTGCGTTGTTTTCTTGCTTTGGTTTTTCCCCTCCGAGATCCTGGATCTCGGAGGTTGCCTTTTGGTTGGAAGCTGGATTCCGGACTCCGAGATTTTTATGATGATGTTCCTAAGTCTTAAGAACATCATCGTAAGGAATCCTCGGGCCCGGAGTCCAGAGGTTTTACCGGACCTGAAATCTCCGGAAGGAGGAGGATTACTTTTTACCACAGGTATAAATGGACTCGCCTGTCATTTTCACATTTACCGTGATTAAAATCTTCGAGCACCTAGAGCGAAATAGAGCAATTTTCAAAGAGATTAGCAGAGCAGTTATAGAGAGATTTGTGATAATCAAAGCTTAACACCTTCTACTGTTCTCAGATGCACGCTAGTGCTTCGTGGTGGTGATCTTGGCAGCTTGACGATTCGAAGTTGTTGCAGAGTTCTCCTAGTAATCTTTCCCTTCCTCCGCCTTTCGTGTTTTCAGGTTGGTTCCTCTGCTTCCCTCCTCTTCGCTTTGCTTTCATTTTCTGGTTTTCTTTGGGTTTGCCTATTTTTGTTTTTGTTTCTTTGTCTCTCTATTGTTTCTTTGGTCTTCTGGTTTTGCCGCTTGCTGGCGGCTCGGCTCTGCCAGAAGGTTGTCCACCTTCTGTGTAGACGTAGATAGTCGGTAAATAGCTTGTAGATAGCATGTACATAATGTAAAATGTTGTATATTCTTGTTTTAGCTTTGTCTGGTTTCTCCCGCGGGAGTCTTTTCGTGTGTATAAAGTTGTATATATGTATATTTCTGTAGGTAACCCTTGTATATCTCCTCCGTTCCATGTATATACCCCTCGGCTCTCTGTATATCCTTCTGGGTGGCTCGACGAGCTGGTCGAGTCACCCTTGCTTCTGGTTTTTCACTTCCAAGCTTGCTTCGAGGCAGAAAACCACCTGTTTGAAACTCGGTTCTCGGCCGGTTTCAAACAGGCAGTTTTCTCTCTCCTCCATCAAGGCTATTAGAGCCTCATTTATTTCCCATGCGCGCAATTACTTCTGGCCAAGTGGCTTTCCCTTTTTGCGCGTTCAAACAGTTGGCTCCGCCACCAGTGCCATCACATCCATTCAATGCCAGCACACATGGCGTCCACGTGGACCTGTTTCCACATTCTTCTTTGCTAACGGTCATTTCTCCAGGCCTCGGGCCTCTTTCCGCCATTCATCCTATGTCTTCGTCAAATGTGATAAAACTTCCCGGGCCCGGAGCTATAATGAAAATACTAAGTTTGTGTTCTGCTTATTCGGGTACTTATGCGTAAAACTAACTTTTCAGGAGGGGCAAAACATCACGGTGGTAAGATCCCCGGACCCCGGAGTTACTATCTTATTTTGATAAATATGTTTTGACGGTCACTTTATCTCGCAGGTCCGGACTTCATTTTACAACCATGTCTGAAGCATCCACATCATCTCCTCCCGGAAGTCTGGAGTTGCCATCCACAACCGAGACCAGGGCAGCGGCAAAGTCAAAGATAGAGAAGGCCCTGGCAAAGCAGTCCCTCACCATGAAGTATATGCAGGGTGAGGAGATTGTGGGCTCAAAGATTGAGTCCCAGGTAAATCTGATGACCGACCCTAGTGTCGGGACTTGGGCAGAAATGCAGGCCCTAGTAAAGATAATGCATATCCAGCGACAGGCTGGAGACAAAATTGCAACCAACATCAGAGGTTCCGAAATTCTCTGGGCAGCTTGCTTCCCATGCTCCGTGCAGTCTCCGGAGCTTGTTCTCACCCTGGCTGCCAACTATAACTCTTCCGTCCGGGCAGTCATGTTGGCGGCTGCAGAACCTACAGGATTCCCCACTCCACTGGTGTCCCTTGACCCAGTTACTTTCCAAGCAGGTCTGGGAATCCCGCAATTTGATAGGGCCACGGTGGTCACAAGGACCGAGGCCTTGAAACAATTCAACGAACTGGAGGATGCTGCCCGGGTGTACATGAACACCAATTGGCTCAAGGTCCCGAAGAGGGATCCAAAAAGAATGAAGATAGATATCCCCCGCTCCGAATTCAAGGAAAGCATCCAAATGGGGATGATAGCATTGGCCCGGGTATTTGGGCAGCCCTCCGCCAAAGAATTTGCAAAATGGATGTACTATTTCCTACTGGGCATCTCCACTAAGGGAGAATTCTTTGACTGGGCGACCATAATTTCCAATCATGTCAACTCCCAGTTCCTGCAGCTGAACAAGAAGAAGAAGTTCTACATGACTTCTTATGTTTTCTGGGCTTTGGCCCAACAGAGGCCCCACTCCAATGGCCTACTTACAGATGGCATTCTAGGGCTTGGCCGGGGACAGAAAGCACCGTGGGACCATTTCCCACAAATTCAATGGGAAGCCAGCTTCCCCAGTTACTGTCGGGTAAACAACTCCTTCGTTTACTACCATTTACTCACGCCCACCCGGGATGCCGGATACTGCCTGTCTACTGAGGCGATGAAATTGGTTAGTAGTTATGGGCACTACTATATCCAATTCCAGCAGCACACATACATTAGGGTCGCCGGCTTCTCCGGGAAACCCTACTTGTTGCCCAAGCATTGTGGGGACAAGATCATGCTGCTGGAATACTGCCAGCAGATGATGGAGCTGCGTGCCTTCTTGGCCCTCAAGAAGGTCCCCAATGTTTCATTCCCAATCTCCTGTGGGAACTACACCTGTAGTCTGGCCACCGCGAAGGAGGCAGACAATGAACTAAAAGGTTATAAATTGAAGGAATTCTATCTGGCACGGAGAAATTTTGATTCGCATGGCAGAATTGCAACGACACTGCCCCGGGCTTCGGAGCCCCACCACGCACACATGGAAGACTTCTGGGCAGATCGCCAGGATGATATGGATGTGCGCAGCCGGCATTATGATAGAATGATGGCCGGAATGATGCAGGAGCTAAAGCTCTGGAGGTTCCCGGCGGGCTTCTCAGACGACGCCCCCACCATAGACCCCCAGTACAAAGAAAAGGGGATTGACAAAATGCCACTGCCGGCAATGAATTGGGCCCTCCAGGAGGACCACACAATTGAGGACTTCACTCGGGAAGTGGTCGAGAGAAGTCATGCCTATTTTAAGAAGGCATGCCCCAGGAGTGCGTGCCTAGCCTCTAGGGCGGTACCAAAAGAAACACCACCGGTACCAAAGTTGACTCCGGGGGCTGGGACTTCTGCACAAGGCGCAGATAAAGGAAAGGGGATAGAAACAACACCCTCCCCGCAAGAAGTCCCGATACAAGAGCAGATTAAGCAATCTATAGCAGCCTCCCAACAAATGAGGGAGCAGTTGATCACAAGGCTCGCGACTCCCCCGCTTATGGCCGGACCAATTCGTCCTCCTTCCTCCCCGTCACTGGCAGCCTTGATGATTAAGGCAACGGGGGTGGATCCAACGGAGGCAGCAACAATAGCCGATGCAGGGCCGCCTTTGATCACCTGGAGGAAGAGAAAGCATATCGCACAGCCAAAGGCAGAACCAACGCCAAGGGCTTCCCTCCCAAAAGAAGTGGAAATCCTTTCCTCTAGTTCCCCAAAACCGGAGAAGGAAATAGAACAGGTGGACATCCCATACAATCCCCCTCCGGAGGAGGAGTTTGACATGTTTGCAGCCGATGAGTTCGGAAATCTGCGAGGGGACGATACACAAGCGGGGACGGAAGTCCCAGAGAAAAAGGCTGTGGATCCAGTAGACCTGGAAGTAGAAGCTGCGGAACAAGAAGAGCAGCAAATAGGAGAAAAGAGGCAAGAAATGGAGATTATCTCCAAGGCCCTAGGAACAGAAGGTCCGGGAGTGGACCAACAGCCACCAAGTGAACAGAAGGCATCCGCTGGGGAACCCGGACCTGAAACTTCGGGACCAACCGTAACCCCAGCTGCCGTGTTCCCAAGGCCACTCCCGGGGGAAACCTTCGAGCAGGTAATCACAGCGGCCCAAACTCTGAATCTTGGCCCGATACCGCCCTTACTACCGACAGATGGAGAAGGAGAAGAAGAGAAACATGAAGAAGAGATCCCCAAAGAAGTCGACCAGGGTCTAGACACATCAGTTGACATCCGGGACCAGGCTGAGGAGATAGAAATTGAAGATGTTGCTGAAGAAGAGGTTCTGGCAGGGAGAGAGATAGAGGAAGTACATGTTGAAAAGAAGCAGTCGCCACCGGACACCGGGAGAGAATCTGAAGAACATACTCTGGCAGGAAGGCCACCTCTCCCACCTCCCTGGTTGGGAGAAAGCATGAAAAGAAAATCCCAATCCGCTCTGACAGTCCCTCTCTCCCTGGCTGAAATGATGGCCCTAGCCCAGGCCCCGCCAAAAACAAAGAAAGCCTGGACAATTCATACCCTTCGAACTGGGCCGGGCGGGGAAACAGTTGCAGAAGTGGCAACGCCTCCCCCAGACGCCGATGAAGCTACCGTGGACCCCGCAGATTACAACATCACAGAGGTGTCCTTGGGCAAAAGAGGAAAACAGGGTGAAGTAGACCTGCTGAAGGAGGCAGCAAGGGCAGTGGAGGCCCGATATGAAAAAGAGGCCCAGAGGCTCAAGGCAGAAAAGGAGAAGAATGCAAACCTTATGGGGTCGCTTGCAGAGCTAGCCCAACCCCTCAACGCCGCCCCTCCACAGACCTCCGCATCAGAAGAATTACCGCAGAGCGACATAGACTCCCTGCGAGTAATGAAGAAGAAGGCCCAGGCAGTAGATGAATGGGTCGCTCTACAGATAGGAAACACCCGACGTTTCCTAGCGGCCACTCTCCCAAATTTATATGTGGCCCAGAAGATTATTTTACAGGCGGAAGCACTGATTGAGCAGTGGGAGAGTGACGCTAAGAATTACCAGGCGTGGAAGGTAGAGTTCGAAGAGCTCCTCACCCTGGGGGAAGACATAATTTCTGAATCTGAAATTCTGGGTGAGGAATCATTTGATTTCGTAAGGGCTCAGCACTCCAGACTGGACCTCACATTGGAGGTAACCAAGCAACCGGTAGAGTCCTTACTGAAAAAGATAAACGCCGTGAAGTATTCTTTCAATTTGTACAAGTCATTTGTAATAAAAGCTTCCGGGGTTGATCCCCTTGGTACAAATACTTATACCCCCGAGGAATCAGTTTTGGGGAATTTTGATGAAGTGATGGCATCTCGGTATCAATCCCCGGAGGGGATGGATGGGGCCTGAATGGAAAAACTGACCAAAATGGTGCTTAAAGGCCATGATGCCGCAAAGATGGCAGATAAGTTCAAAAATAATGTTCTGGACCTGGCAGAACAAGTTGAAGTGTCCAGGCACCGAAGGGCCAGCCTGAAGAAGATTGATGAAGACGGAATTTTCCGCATCCTTTAGGCCTTCAATGATAATAAACAGCCTTGAGTGTTCTCCGGGAACTGGGGAAACTTGAGCATGAAGCATTCTTTATTCTTTTGGGGACGTAAGTTCCCGGATCCCGGAGTCTCAGATCCAAAATTTTGTATTCTTTAAAGTGATCCGTGTCCCGGTCCCCGAGGCCGACCGGTCACTTTCAGAGGCGATTAATAAAGACTGTCAGAGGGTAGTTGGGCGCATCAAGAGGCATTGGCTCGACAATTGGTTTCTGACAGGGTGGTCTTGTCAAGGCACCGTTCAAGGGTACACCTGGCACATTGGAGACAGGGCGCCGCATTTCCCATTTATGAGGCATGTAGCCTCGGTCCCCGGGGGACCTACTTTCCTCCTTTTTCTCTCTGGCTCTCTTCTCGAGGCCGATTCCTCTGATGTATATTATTGTCTCCTTCCTCTGACATGGCAGACCTATTCTGTCTCCAGGTCTTTTGTAGGGTGGCGCAGGTAGTACCGGCCCCCAGATATTGTATTTTATTAAAGCATAGTAAAATAGGGTTAGGGTTAGAGAATTGTATAAATAAGCAAATCGGCCCATTTTCAAGGGGGGCGAAATTGATGATTTTGCTGTCCATAAGAAATAGAAAAGTGATTTTCTGGTTTTGGTTGCAGAGCTCAATGCTCCATTGTCTTGTTCTTGGTAGTTGAATGCTCCCTTGGAGCCACTATTGTATCACGCACCAGTGCTTGCTGGACTAAATATTAATGAAGGAGAAAGGATTCTTGGCAATGAAGTTGTTAACGTCCCTGCTTTTGAGTTAATGGTATTTCATGTTTTAATGTTCTGTATGTCCTTTACTCTGATATGTTAAAGTAGATTAATGACCTATTTATTCCGCTACTGATGAAATGCTAACTGATGGTTGTGTATCTCTTCGGTATTTAGTGTAGTCTTTCAGAGTATTGTTGATGTTCCGAACTTTTCAGCATGACTGTAGTTAGATAAACGTTTCTAACCTTGCAGGATCTTTTCTTGTTTTATTCACTAAGTGTAGAATGCTCCGGGAAACCCTCACTATTCTGAATCTCCGGAGGAATGAGTTGAAGTAACCAGCTATCCCCCTCGAAAACAGTCACCTCTCCCAACCGAGCCCCGCACCGTCGCGACCTGACACCCAGGTACTTGAAGGCCCGGAGGATTTATTTCCCCTGGACAACCTTTGCAGGCGAAGTTGGCCGATTCCTCCGAAACCCGGTGACAACTTATGATTGTTGGCGCACTCGGTCAGCAAAACCCCGTCAACAGAACCTGGCGCTAGAAGGAGGGCATGAACTCATCCCCCTCCCAAGAGTCTGATTATACACCACCTAAGGGTTCCCTGAGTTTTAGTTTTAGGAGACAAGCCTTTAGTGGGATTGGGTCCTTTTCCCCTGCTAAATTTGAAAGAGTCCTTAGATCTGCCCTGAACCCCAGAAGGTTTTTCGAACTCGAGCCTCCTTCTCGAAAGAAGTGGACGTCGAAAGTCCTACCAGCCACTGTTGTCTGGGGATCTACCATACCCTTGAATACCCAAACTCCCCAGACAGTCCTGGGAACCAATACCCAAACTACCCAACATATAGTTCCCCCAATGGCTGCATACTTTGGAAACACTGGGTCCCCAATGGGCACTTTTCTGGGCGCAATCAATGATTTACCCTCTCACCCAGAGAAAATCTGCCCATGATACAAGCACTTGGGCTCACGGACCATAAAAGAACATCTACAGACATACAAAGATGCCATGAATCAACACCGGATCCAGCATGAAGATGTTGTGACCCGCATGTTCCCCCTGTCCTTAGGACAGAGTGAGTTGAACTGGTACCTTAACCTTCCTGCCAACTCCATCAACACTTGGCAGGATATGGAGGACGCCTTCTTGGCTGCCTTTCGCGTGTATGTGGACCCAGCCTGGTCCCATAGCCAGTTCATCTCCATCAGAAAGGAACCCAATGAACCTCTTGCAGCATTCAACCATAGGTTCCAGCGTGCCCTGAAGAGGTGCACGGGCCCTTTTGTCCCATCGACAGACGTTACCATATAGACATATCTTAATGCGATGGACCCTTTCGTTGCCACCCTCCTTTGGAGAACGACCGCCCCGGGCGACCGGGATACTTTGGCGAAAGTCTACAACCTGGCCCTAGAGTTGTCCCGCGGTCTCAATAAGTCCCTGGGCGGGATTGGACAGAACACACCTTTCAATATGATCCCCGACGGAACTGCTTATGCCAGGGGTTACAATCCCAATCTGGAAATAGGTGCCCCCTCGATGGCGGTGAGTCCCCCACCACCTTTGGTAGACCAATAGGCGCGATATGTTTACCCTTCCCAGACCTAGGTGACACCGGGTCCAGAAGTCTTCCCTTGGAATCAGCCACAGCAGACACAACAGACTCAGGCACAACTATCCAGAGTGCCCTTCTTCTAGTCGTCCGCGGCTGGAGGATTGCTGCCCTCGACTTCGGTTAATCCTGCTGCCTTCCCGGGAAGCCAAAAATCGCCACAATCATCCCATTATGACGCTAACACTCAGTTGACCGCTGAGGTTGAGTCCCTCCGGCGAATGCTATCCACTTTGACTATGGACATGGGTCAACTGAAGGCTCGGTCCTATGCGCCTCAGAATTCAAATTCCCAGAGAGGGAATATCTTCTCCGGCCAACGAAACAACAATACCGGGGGAAGAAACTTTAACGGGCCCAGGCAAAACCAACAACAATGGAACAATAGCGCTAATACCGGAGGCTCACCTTCGAACCAAAACACCAACCAAAATGGTGCTGGACCATCCCATTTTACGCCAGTCACAGACTTCCAGCCCATGACTAACTGGTGTAGGCTGCACGATACAGGTTCGCACAATGAAGTGAATTGTGCCACTTTGGAGAAAGTCATAATGATCTCCCAGATGGACAGACAGCAATCACACGATACCGCTCCCTCGGAGCCCCCTGTCCAAGAGCAAACCCATAGTGCCTTCACCTGTGATACCATCTTCTTCAGAACTTCCGGAGAAGATGAAGAAGAATCCAAACTACAGGGATTCTTTGATGAGTCCATTCCACCCTTTGAGGCCAACACCTTTACTAACCCACAAGCTCCATACAACACCCAGAGTTAGGCGAGTAAAGGACCAGCTTATACGCCTACACCTCCCACCAAAGATACTCCTCCTCCCTGGAGTTATGCAACTGATCGACCCGTCCCTCTAAAAGGTCCTAGCTCTAACCAAGCAAAAGATCTCACGGAGGAAAATCACCAGTTCCTGAGAGGAAGATTCGACATCACCAAGGCATTAGAGCAGACCACCACCTCCATGACCTTGATGGAGGTTTTGTTAAATTGTCCCGAGCAGAAGAAGTCCCTTCTGAAGCTCTTGGGGAACCTGGAAATAGTCAGCGACCCACCCAAGACTGTCTCATTCAAAGATGCTAATGCGGCTGTCTTTCGGGGAAATAATGAGGATCCTCCCTTCCTACTAGGCCTGAACATCTATGGCAAAAATATACATAACTGCCTAGTAGACTCCGGAGCTTCGGGTAACATCATGCCCTTATCCATTTTTCAGAAGCTCAGACTCCACCCCACCCCGTTTAATGGCGCAGTGATCCAACTGGATAAGACTACTATAAAAATGGTGGGAGAACTGAAGAATGTCCAGATACATCTCATCCAAGACCCCAGGATAGCCAGCATCATTGACATCCAAGTGGTGGACATCCCAGAGACTTACGGGATGTTACTAAGTCAGAATTGGTCTAAGTCCTTAAATGGATACTTTTCGACCGACTTCACCCACTTATGGCTTCCGTGGGAAGGAAAATCCAATCAGATCCGGGTCGAAAGCGAACCCCGGATGAAACAGTCCCTTACCGAAGTTGGGAGGGTCAATGAAGTCCTTTTCTCTGAATCTTCTCTGGGGGTGTACTGACCTCTTGAAATCTTAACATTTGATTTCATCCCTGGAGAGGATCCCGTAGTATTGCAAAGAGCACAAGACTTGGAAGAAAAGGTGAGAGTTGAAGTTAACTCTCAGGGTTCAACAACGACCCTTGCCACACTCTTGTCCGACACTTGGTGCCGAGTGCATTACCAAAAACATTCAGAGCACGGGTGTGAGCCATGCCTATCAATCGCTACCCGGCAACTTGATATCCTCTGGAGTGAGCATACAACCGTTTCCCTGGGACCCAGTACTTCTACGGGATGCACTCCTTTAGTGCCATTCACCTGGGAATCACCAATCAAAACGCCTCTGGGGATAAGTTCCACTTCCACGCCGGTAGTCCAGGAGGAAATCCCCAAGTCTCCCAGCGACAATCCAAAGAAAACTCCCTGTCCCCAGTGTTAGAGTAATAGTATATTTACCTTTATAATTAAGTCTATCTGATTTAATTATTAAAGGTCAGTATTATTCTATTTCACTTAAGCTTGTCATTTAGGTGCATAATAATTAATATGTTTATTAATTATTAAATGCACAAACCTAGCTTTCTCTGGCTTTAGGGTTTCTCACCTTATAAGCCGCTTTTTTGT
>MU224332.1:1167216-1207209 GCA_018584345.1 Thuja plicata | reverse complement strand
ACTCTGAAGATTTTCAGTTGAGATGGTCCCCACCCCCTCCATTCCAGACAATGTTACTCACTTTCAGGTTTTTGAGGACGATCAACATATCCTGGCCTTCATGGCCAATGTTGGTGTTTTTGAGGATTAGATAGTGGAGGAACGAGACCACGACAATACTGGGCAGGGTGACGAAGATGACGGGATCATGGACTTGCCCACCAACACTATCCCTAAGGGTATGGTTGCATTAGAGCGAATCTTTGATTCGGACCCTCGGGCCCGTGAGAAGGTATCATCCTCTCCTGAGGGGGGAAAGTTTGAAAAAGTTAACATCGGCTAGCCCGGTGAAGAGAAAATCATCCACATAGGTACCTCCTGTTCCCTTGAGGAAAAGGAGAAGATTCTCGCGGTTCTCCGAGAATACATTGATGTAATTGCCTAGGGGTATGAAGACTTAAAGACATATGACACATCCATCATGACCCATACCATCCCCCTGAAACCAGACGCTAAGCCCTTTCGGCAAAAGCAAAGACCAGTCAACCCCCTGATAGAGCCTCTGATTTGTCAGGAGGTAGAAAAACTGCTGTTAGCTCGGATTATCTTTCCAATCCGGCATACTACATGGGTTGCCAACCTGGTCCCGGTCAGGAAGAAGAGCGGTGAGATCCGCCTTTGCGTGGATTTCCGAAACTTGAACAAGGCCTCCAAGAAAGATAATCACCCTCTCCCCTCGTTAGATGAGGTGTTGCAGATAGTGAACGGATCTCAGATGATGTCTTTCTTGGATGGATATTCGGGATATAACCAGGTTATGGTAAAGTATGAGGATAGAGAGAAAACAACGTTTACCACCAAGTGGGGAACGTTTGCGTACAGAAGAATGCCCTTCAGTTTGATCAACGTAGGGGATACTTTTCAGAAGGCCATGGAAATTGCGTTCGAAGGCCTTGTAAATCGATGCATAATCATCTACATGGATGATTTGACCGTCTTCTCCCAGGACAGGCATGATCACGCCGCCCACCTCGCTCAGATCTGTGAGAGATGTTGCCGGTATGGAATATCCCTCAACCCTAAGAAGTGCATATTCAGGGTCACCGAGGGGAAGTTGCTCGGGCATATCATCTCTGAGAAGGGTATATCCATAGACCCTGATAGAGTCAAAGCATTGCTAAACCTACAGATGCCTGGTAGAAAGAAAGAAATGCGATCCTTCTTTGGAAAAATCAACTTCGTGCGTCGATTCATCACAGGATTCGCAGAGATAGTTAAGACACTCAATGAAATGATGAAAAAGGATACCAAAATTGAGTGGGGTCCTGAAGCAAAGCGGGCGTTCGCCCAGATTAAACAGATGATAATGGAGGCACCTATCCTAGCTAGTCCGGACTATTCCCTCCCATTTTACATATACTCGTTTG
Source organism: Thuja plicata (assembly GCA_018584345.1). Taxonomy (NCBI): domain Eukaryota; kingdom Viridiplantae; phylum Streptophyta; class Pinopsida; order Cupressales; family Cupressaceae; genus Thuja; species Thuja plicata. The sequence continues at coordinate 1,205,803 of MU224332.1, read as the reverse complement.
CTTCGCCGCATTCTATTGTGGCAGTAGTAACCCAAAAGGTTAAAGGGGAGGAATGACCAATTGCTTTCATGAGTTCCCCCTTTAAGAACACTGAAGTCCGGTATTCATCATTGGAAAAATAGGCCTTTGCTTTAGTTCGCGCCGTGAAGAAATTTTGGCATTATATTCTCCGGAGCAAAGTGCATGCTATAATCCCGGACCAGGCTGTCAAATCTCTGCTGATGCAGAGTGAATTGGGCGAGAGATGGGGGAAATGGATGGCCATCCTCCAGGAATACAATTTTGAGATGCAGCCCATGAAAATAGTCCGAGGCCAGGGACTAAGTCGAACAATAGCAGAAGAGATTCCCCACGTAGAATGCCACACTTATACGGTGGAATCCATTACCTAGGATCCGTGGTATACCGATCTAGTGTACTTACTGCTAAACAACAAATGCCCGGAGGGATTACCTCCCCACAAATGCCGCGCCCTGCGGATGAAAAGCGCCCATTTCATGATAAAAAACTTCGCGCTTTACCATCGGAACTACGAAGGAGTGTACCTCCGGTGCATCGACAGGGTCCAAGATGTAAAAATAATTGATGAATTCCATGGATAGTTTGGAACCGGGCATGGTTTAGCCGATGCCACTGCCCATCAGATCCTCCGGGCTGGATACTATTGGCCCTGTATCTTCAAGGATGTTTACGCTCATGTCAGGAGATGTCATACTTGCCAAACTGCAGCGCATCGTGAGCGTAACCCAGCCATGCCTCTGCAACCAGTCTACGAGACTAGACCCTTTGCCCAGTGGGAATTTGAATTCATAGGGGAGATCAACCTCAACTCGTCTGCCAACCACTGATATATTCTGACTGCTACTGATTACTGCACTCGGTGGTCTGAAGCTATACCTTGCAAAAATAACACGGCGGACGTAGTTATCAAGTTCTTGGAAGAAAACATCGTCACAAGGTTTGGAATGCCCTTAGCTTTGGTATGTGACAATGGTCTGACGTTTTCTTCCGCATAATTACTCGAATGGACCTATAACCGAAATATCACACTGAAGTTCTCCAGTAACTATTATCCTCAGGGAAATGGCGTTGCTGAATCAACAAACAAGAATCTACTTGAGGTGATCAAACATCTGTTAGAACAAAATCCCCGGGATTGGCACCAAAAATTGAAATTCGCCCTCTGGGCGGATCGCATTCGTATTAAAGCCGCCCTGGGGACATCCCCATTCCACTTGGTTAATGGTCAGAACCCTGTATTCCCAGTCAACTTACAGATCCTAGTTTTATATTTTATGCAGGCATTCAACAATAGGGACAACATTGTGGAGGTTCGACTTTTGAATCTGGTGCGAATGGAAGAATAGCGAGACGCGACCCTTGAACACTTTGTGCGTTATCAAGCAGTAGTAAAACGATGGTTTGACAGAAGAGCCCAATACAAGGCTTTTCAGATCTCGGATCTGGTCCTGTTGTGGGACAAGGCCCGGGAGAAGAAAGGAAAGCACACTAAGTTCCAACGGCTCTGGCTCGGGCCATACTTAATTTCAAAAATCTGCAGGGCAAATACTTATCGCCTTAACACCTTGACTAGAGAACCTGTCGCATTGCCTGTTAATGGGAAGTTTCTCAAGCATTACTTCGAGCAAGGGTAAGATTGTCCAAAAGTTGTACTATATGTAGATATCCCGTTGTAAATAGTTTTGTCGGCTGTCCTCCGGGGCAGTCTCCCCTTTTCTTTTGTTTTTGTTCTTTGTTTTCTCTTTTGGCTTTCTTTTGGTCCCAACATTTTGTCCCATCCGGTAGGAACTGGAATGCGTCGCATAATTTGGCCTCTGGTGCAATGTCTCCGGCATGGTGAACTTTAGAATCTATCTTTATCACGGTGGAATTGACCCGGTCTCCAGGATTGTTTTGCAGGTTATGGCACATTTTCGAGCAACCTCCATTGGATGTTATCTCCAAGAGTCTGGCAATCAGTGAACAATAATAATATAAGGAACAAGTAATCGGACACGCTAGGGGTAGATCAGCTGTACTGGTTGGTGGATCCACGTCTGAAAATCTAAAGAAATTCTTCCCGGATCTAGAGTTTTATCCTCTTTGAATATCTAAATATAGGTGGATAGGTGAAAGAAGTATCGCCATTTGAATTTTAGCTAAGCTTAGGTTCAATGGTGAAAGAAGTACCGCCTTCCCCGCCTGGAAACCAATAAAATAATAAGAGGAAAAGCGGGACGAAACTCCGGCCTCCAGGGGAAAGAAATCAAATTGATGACTGGTTCGATGTAATTAGTATCGCTTCTCTATTCCTCCCAAAGGTCATCGGCTTGATTCCCTTCCAAAGCACACATGACACCACTGATGAAGGGCTACGGACTGACTCCTGTGTGGTCGGGTTCTCTCGGATATGCTACTCTCTACTTGTCAAACGCTTCGGAGGATGAATTGTTCCAATTGTGCTAACCAGAGATTCTATGGTTCTCAAATGCGCTAAGACATTTGTCCCAGATAGTCGCCATTTGTTATGCCCTGCATCCCCGTCCCTACATTTTGTGTGCAAAATGTTGGGTCCCCCTTTTTTTTTCCTTTTGCTTTGCTTTTTGCTGTGGCTGTCTTGTCTTTTTCTCTTTTTGCTTTCTTTCTCCGGGGTTTTCTTCCCCGGTGTGCATTGTTTTCTTGCTTTGGTTTTTCCCCTCCGAGATCCTGGATCCCGGAGGTTGCCTTTTGGTTGGAAGCTGGATTCCAGACTCTGGGATTTTTACGATGATGTTCCTAAGTCTTAAGAACATCATCATAAGGAATCCCCGGGCCCGGAGTCCAGAGGTTTTGCCGGACCTGAAATCTCCGGAAGGAGGAGGATTACTTTTTACCGCGGGTATAAATAGACTCGCCTGTCATTTTCACATTTACCACAATTAAAATCTTTGAGCACCTATAGCGAAATAGAGCAATTTTCAAAGCGATTAGCAGAGCAGTTATAGAGAGATTTGTGATAATCAAAGCTTAACACCTTCTACTGTTCTCAGATGCACGCTAGTGCTTCGTGGTGGTGATCTTGGCAGCTTGACGATTCGAAGTTGTTGCAGAGCTCTCCTGGTAATCTTTCCCTTCCTCCGCCTTCCGTGTTTTTAGGTTGGTTTCTCTGCTTCCCTCCTCTTCACTTTGCTTTTATTTTCTGGTTTTCTTTGGGTTTGCCTATTTTTGTTTCGTTGCTTTGTCTCTCTATTGTTTCTTTGGTCTTCTGGTTTTGCTGCTTGCTGGCGGCTCGGCTCTGCCAGAAGGTTGTCCGCCCTATGTGTAGACATAGATAGTCGGTAAATAGCCTGTAGATAGCATGTACATAATGTAAAATGCTGTATATTCTTGTTTTAGCTTTGTCTGGTTTCTCCCGCGGGAGTCTTTCCGTGTGTATAAAGTTGTATATATGTATATTTCTGTAGGTAACCCTTGTATATCTCCTCTATTCCATGTATATACCCCTTGGCTCTCTGTATATCCTTTCGGGTGGATCGACGAGCTGGTCGAGTCACCCTTGCTTCTGGTTTTTTGCTTCCAAGCTTGCTTTGAGGCAGAAAACCACCTGTTTGAAACTCGGTTCTCGGCCGGTTTCAAACATGCAGTTTTCTCTCTCCTCCATCAAGGCTGTCAGAGCCTCATTTATTTCCCATGCATGCAATTACTTCTGGCCAAGTGGCTTTCCCTTTTCATGCATTCGAACAGTTGGCTCCGCCGCCAGTGCCATCACATCCATTCAATGCCAGCACACGTGGCATCCACGTGGACCTGTTTCCACATTCTTCTTTGCTAACGGTCATTTCTCCGGGCCTCGGGCCTCTTTCCGCCATTCATTCTATGTCTTCGTCAAATGTGATAAAACTTCCCAGGCCCGGAGATATAATGAAAATACTAAGTTTTTGTTCTGCTTATTCGGGTACTTATGCATAAAACTAACTTTTCAGGAGGGGCAAAATATCACAGTGGTAAGATCCCCGGACCCCAGAGTTACTATGTTATTTTGATAAATATGTTCTGATGGTCGCTTTCTCTCGCAGGTCCGGACTTCATTTTACAACCATGTCTGAAGCATCCGCATCATCTCCTCCCGGAAGTCCGGAGTTGGCATCCACAACCGAGACCAGGGCAGTGGCAAAGTCAAAGATAGAGAAGGCCCTGGAAAAGTTGCCCCTCACCATGAAGTATATGCAGGGTGAGGAGATTGTGGGCTCAAAGATTGAGTCCCAGGTAAAACTGATGACCGACCCTAGTGTCGGGACTTGGGCAGAAATGCAGGCCCTAGTAAAGATAATGCATATCCAGCGACAGGCTAGAGACAAAATTGCAACCAACATCGGAGGTTCCGAAATTCTCTGGGCAGCTTGCTTCCCATGCTTTGTGCAGTCTCCGGAGCTTGTTCTCACCCTGGCTGCCAACTATAACTCTTCCATCCGGGCCGTCATGTTGGCGGCTGCAGAACCTACAGGATTCCCCACTCGACTGGTGTCCCTTGACCCAGTTACTTTCCAAGCAAGTCTGGGAATCCCGCAATTTGATAGGGCCACGGTGGTCACAAGGACCGTGGCCTTGAAACAATTCAACCAACTGGAGGATGCTGCCCGGGTGTACATGAACACCAATTGGCTCAAGGTCCCAAAGAGGGATCTAAAAAGAATGAAGATAGATATCCCCCGCTCCGAATTCAAGGAAAGCATCCAAATGGGGATGATAGCATTGGCCCGGGTATTTGGGCAGCCCTCCGCCCAAGAATTTGCAAAATGGATGTACTATTTCCTACTGGGCATCTCCACTAAGGGAGAATTCTTCGACTGGGCGACCATAATTTCCAATCATGTCGACTCCCAGTTCCTGCAGCTGAACGAGAAGAAGTTCTACATGACTTCTTATATTTTTTGGGCTTTGGCCCAATAGAGGCCCCACTCCAATGGCCTAATTACAGATGGAATTCTCGGGCTTGGCCGGGGACAGAAAGCACCGTGGGACCATTTCCCATAGATTCAATGGGAAGCTAGCTTCCCTAGTTACTGCCGAGTAAACGACTCCTTCGTTTACTACCATTTACTCACGCCCACCCGGGATGCCGGATACCGCCTGTCTACTGAGGTGATGAAATTGGTTAGTAGTTATGGGCACTACTATATCCAATTCCAGCAGCTCACATACATTAGGGTCGCCGGCTTCTCCGGGAAACCCTACTTGTTGACCAAGCATTGTGGGGACAAGATCGTGCTGCTGGAATACTGCCGCAGATGATGGAGCTGCGTGCCTTCTTGGCCCTCAAGAAGGTCCCCAATGTTTCATTCCCAATCTCCTGTGGGAACTACACCTGTAGTCTGGCTGCCATGAATGAGGCAGACAATGAACTAAAAGGTTATAACTTGCAGGAATTCTATCTGGCACAGAGAAATTTTGATCCGCATGGCAGAATTGCAACGGCACTGCCCCAGGCTTTGGAGCCCCACCACGCACACATGGAAGACTTTTGGGTGGATCGCCAGGATGATTTGGATGTGCGCAGCTGGCATTATGATAGAATGATGGCCGGAATGATGCAGGAGCTCAAGCTCCGGAGGTTCCCAGCGGGCTTCTCAGACGATGCCCCCACCATAGACCCCCAGTACAAAGAAAAGGGGATTGACAAAATGCCACTGCCGACAATGAATTGGGCCCTCCAGGAGGACCACACAATTGAGGACTTCACTCGGGAAGTGGTCGAGAGAAGTCATGCCTATTTTAAGAAGGCATGCCCCGGGAGTGCGTGCCTAGCCTCTAGGCCGGTACCAAAAGAAACACCACCGGTACCAAAGTTGACTCCGGGGGCCGGGACTTCTGCACAAGGCACAGATAAAGGAAAGGGGATAGAAACAACACCCTCCGCGCAGAAAGTCCCGATACAAGAGTAGATTAAGAAATCTATAGCAGCCTCCCAACAAATGAGGGAGCAGTTGATCACAAGGCTCGCCACTCCCCCGCTTATGGCCGGACCAATTCGTCCTCCTTCCTCCCCGTCACTGGAAGCCTTGATGATTAAGGCAATAGGGGTGGATCCAACGGAGGCAGCAGAAATAGCTGATGCAAGGCCGCCTTTGATCACCTGGAGGAAGAGAAAGCATATCGCACAGCCAAAGGCAGAACCAACGCCAAGGGCTTCCCTCCCAAAAGAAGTGGAAATCCTTTCCTCCAGTTCCCCAGAACCAGAGAAGGAAATAGAACAGGCGGACATCCAAGCCAATCCCCCTCTGAAGGAGGAGTTTGACATGTTTTCAGCTGATGAGTTTGGAAATCTGTGAGGGGACGATACACAAGCGGGGATGGAAGTCCCAGAGCAAAAGGCTGTGGATCCGGTAGACCTGGAAGTAGAAGCTGCGAAACAAGAAGAGCAGCAAACAGGAGAAAAGAGGCCAGAACTGGAGATTATCTCTGGGGCCCCAGGAACAGAAGGTCTGGGAGTGGACCAACAGCCACCAAGTGAACATAAGGCATCCGCTGGGGAACCCGGACCCGAAACTTCAGGACCAACTGTAACCCCAGCCGCCATGTTCCCAAGGCCACTCCCGGGGGAAACCTTCAGGCAGGTAATCACAGCGGCCCAAACTCTGAATCTTGGCCTGATACCGCCCTTACTACCGACAGATGGAGAAGGAGAAGAAGAGAAACATGAAGAAGAGATCCCCGAAGAAGCCGACTAGGCTCTAGACACATCAATTGACATCTGGGACCAGGCTGAGAAGATAGAAATTGAGGATGTTGCTGAAGAAGAGGTTCCGGCAGGGAGAGAGACAGAGGAAGTACATCTTGAAAAGAAGCAGCCGCCACCGGACACCGGGAGAGAATCTGAAGAAAATACTCTGGCAGGAAGGCCACCTCTCCCACCTCCCTGGTTGGTAGAAAGTAGGAAAAGAAAATCCCAATTCGCTCCAATAGTCCCTCTCTCCCTGGCTGAAATGATGGCCCTAGCCCAGGCCCCGCCAAAAATAAAGAAAGCCTGGATAGTTCATACCCTTCGAACTGGGCCGGGTGGGGCAATAGTTGTAGTAGTGGCAACGCCTCCCCCAAACGCTGATGAAGCTACCGTGGACCCCGCAGATTACAACATCGCAGAGGTGTCCTTGGGCAAAAGAGGAAAGCAGGGCGAAGTAGACCTGCTGAAGGAGGCAGCAAGGGTAGTGGAGGCCCGATATGAAAAAGAGGCCTAGAGGCTCAAGGCAGAAAAGGAGAAGAATGCAAACCTTATGGGGTTGCTTGCAGAGCTAGCTCGACCCCTCAACGCCGCCCCTCCATAGGCCTCCACGTCAGAAGAATTACCGCAGAGCGACATAGACTCCCTGCGAGTAATGAAGAAGAAGGCCCAGGCAGTAGACGAATGGGTCGCTCTACAGATAGGAAACACCAGACGTTTCCTAGCAGCCACTCTCCCAGATTTATATGTGGCCCAGAATATTATTTTACAGGCGGAAGCACTGATTGAGCAGTTGGAGAGTGACGTCAAGAATTACTAGGCGTGGAAGGTAGAGTTCGAAGAGCTCCTCACCCTGGGGGAAGACATAATTTTTGAATCCAGAATTCTGGGTGAGGAATCATTCGATTTCGTAAGGGCTCAGCACTCCAAACTGGACCTCGCATTGGAGGTAACCAAGCAACTGGTAGAGTCCTTACAGGAAAAGATAAACGTCGTGAAGTATTCTTTCAATTTGTACAAGTCATTTGTAATAAAAGCTTCCGGGTTTGATCCCCTTGGTACAAATACTTATACCCCCGAGGAATCAGTTTTGGGGAATTTTGATGAAGTGATGGCATCTCGGTATCAATCCCCAGAGGGGATGGATGGGGCCCGAATGGCAAAACTGACCAAAATGGTGCTTAAAGGACATGATGCCGCAAAGATGGCAGATAAGTTCAAAAATAATGTTTCGGACCTAGCGGAACAAGTTGAAGTGGCCAGGCACCGAAGGGCCAGCCTAAAGAAGATTGATGAAGATGGCATTTTCCGCATCCTTCAGGCCTTCAACGATAATAAACAGCCTTGAGTGTTCTCCGGGAACCGGGGAAACTTGAGCATGAAGCATTCTTTATTCTTTTGGGGACGTAAGTTCCCGGATCCCGGAGTCTTGGATCCAAAATTTTTTATTCTTTAAAGTGATCCATGTCCCGATCCCCGAGGCCGACCGGTCACTTTCAAAGGCGATTAATAAAGACTGTCAGAGGGTAGTTGGGCGCATCAAGAGGCATTGGCTCGGCAGTTGGTTTCTGACAGGGTGGTCTTCTCAAGGCGCTGTTCAAGGGTACACCTGGCACATTGGAGATAGGGCACCGCATTTCCCATTTATGAGGCATGTAGCCTCGGTCCCCGGTGGACCTACTTTCCTCCTTTTTCTCGCCGGCTCTCTTCTCAAGGCTGATTCCTCCGATGTATATTCTTGTCTCCTTCCTCTGACATGGCAGACCTATTCCATCTCCAGGTCTTTTGTAGGGTGGCGCAGGTAGTACCGGCCCCCAGATATTGTATTTTATTAAAGCATAGTAAAATAGGGTTAGGGTTAGAGAATTGTATAAATAACAAATTGGCCCATTTCCAAGGGGGGCAAAATTGATGATTTTGCTATCCATAAGAAATAACAAAGTGATTTTCTAGTTTTAGTTGCAGAGCTCAATGCTCCATTGTCATGTTCTTGGTAGTTGAATGCTCCCTTGGAGCCACTATTGTATCACACACCAGTGCTTGCTGGACTAAATATTAATGAAGGAGAAAGGATTCTTGGCAATGAAGTTGTTAACGTCCCTGCTTCTAAGTTAATGGTATTTCATGTTTTAATGTTCTGTATGTCCTTTACTCTGATATGTTAATGTAGATTAACGACCTATTTATTCCGCTACTGATGAAATGCTAACTGATGGTTGTGTATCTCTTCAGTATTTAGTGTAGTCTTTCTGAGTATTGTTGATGTTCCAGACTTTTCAGCATGACTTTAGTTAGATAAACGTTTCTAACCTTGCAGGATCTTTTCTTGTTTTATTCGCTAAGTGTAGAATGCTCCGGGAAACCCTCACTATTCTGAATCTCCGGAGGAATGAGTTGAAGTAACTAGCTATCCCCCTCGAAAATAGTCACCTCTCCCAACTGAGCCCCGCACCATCGCGACCCAACACCCAGGTGCTTGAAGGCCCGGAGGATTTATTTCCCCCGAACAACCTTTGCAGGCGAAGTTGGTCGATTCCTCCGGAACCCGGTGACAACTTATGACTGTTGGCGGACCCGGTCAGCAAAACCCCGTCAACAGGTTCTTATCATAGATGTTTATATTTCATGTATTTCAATGGAACACTGGTTTAGATTGTATAAGTGAAATGATTATATGTTATGTTAAAAATCTTGAGTTGTAATTTGATATATTGCACATGTATTATGATCAAGATGATTTCAGATTAACTACATTTCTTTGACTGAGTGGTTGCATGAGATCATAATCCTCTAATGAGGGAGAGAAAGTATCAATAAGCCTGGGATGCAAACATGGTCATGATATTTTAGCTATCCAAGTCTCTAAAATGTTAGGTTTTGGCTATGTTGAGGTTGATACTAAGCCTAGAAAGTGAAAGTTTTGAACTAGGTTCCTAGTTTTGTCTAACTTTGACAACTAGTTGAGTTGATAGTATTTATTTTCTTTAGGATCACGTGTCTTAGACCTAAATCATTGTTTGACCAAGATCCTTATTAGGATTTAAGGTAATAACTCATAGACAATATTTTTTTAATGAATATAAATATATATTCTTACTTGTAATATTATATGTAGTACATATATATGTATGCATGTATACATATTTATATAGGTGTGAACCCATAGCAATATGACACACAATTATATGTATATATATACATATATATTTATACATGTATGTATATATGTATGTGTACACACACACACAAATATATATATGTGTGTGTGTGTGTGTGTGTGTGTGTGTGTGTGTGTAACGGTCCCACTTTTTGGCCAACTTTGACACTGAGATCAACACTCTGAAATAAAACTTCACTTTCGAACACCTATTGTCGCAAAACTATTAGGAATCTGAAGATGATGTAAACTAGAGTATTTTAGAAATTTCTTTCTAGTTTCTAAAAATATTTAAAAAATTAAAATTAAAATTGATTTGAATCCATTTTTCCATCTCCTTCGAAAAGTGGTTTGTGTGAAAAATCAGCGGTTTTAAGGAGTGACTGTAACTTGGATCAACATAAATTTTTTTGTTCCAAAAATAATAACGATGTAATTTGTAAATGAGGTTATATTTTTAACTTCAATATCTAATGTATGCAATTGGTTTCATTCATTTTCATTCAATAATTCATAGTTTATTAAGTTCTAGAGTGGCATTAACTATAATTTAGACATAGGTTATTTTGGATCACTCTAACTTGATCTGCATATATTAAAATTCATTTTTTATTTTTTTGATAGAGAGGTAACACAAATACTCTTTTCCTACATATTTCTCATAATTTTTTTTGTAATTAACTTTTTTTCCTGAAGCCTCGAAGAGATAGGTTGTTGAATGACACAACAACTTATGTTTAATTAAAGTAAAATTTGAAAGTGACAATAAAATCAATATGTATTAAAATTATAGTCATTCTAGAAAGATTTCTCCGAGTACCATCATCTGACATTTTTTGTTTCAAAAAATCTTCTTGTTTGGTCCTTGTTTCAGGCCTTGAAAGATCATTTTTGTACTTTTTTTGTCTCCTGTGGAAAACTTCAAATTTGGGGTCTTCGCGTGAAGATTCCCTTCGCACGAAGCTCTATCAAGGCTTCATGCGAAGGGGTCTTCGCATGAATACCCCATGGGAAAAGTCCAGTGACAAAAGCCCGCCAGACTTTTTCCCAAACTAGGTCGGCTAGTTATGATTTTTTATTTTTGTATGGTATAAAAGTAAATTTTTTTTCATTTTTCACACAATTGCAATTAAGTTGATTCACATTTTTTACTATTGATCTAATTTTTTCAAAGGATTTTTTTTGGAGGATAATTTCTATTGGTATTTTTTCAAAGGCATAATTTTGGAGAGGAGAATTACTATCAAGGTGATTTTTTCAAAGTCATTTTTTTGATGAGGAGAATTACTATTGCCATTTTTTAGAAAGACATGTTTTTGGAGACAAAAGATGGGGAACAAGAAGGGAAGGCAAAGTAAATCTGCAAGAAAAAGGTCACCTAGTACCGAACAAAGAAATCGTGAAGCTCTTCATTGGAATATTATTATAAAACTAAAGAAGGTATGGACCTAGACCTCTAATTTTAGGTGCCCAAATTTTATGGACCTATGCTTTATTTTTCTCTAATTTGATTAATTTTTGTGCATGTAGCTCACAATCAACATGGTCAAGGTGAAGGAGAAGCTCAAGTAGGAGGGTCAAGTCAAGTTGAAGAAATGCACATTGAAGAAGGGTCAAGATTGCTGATGGGGTGTATTAATGCCATATTTTAGGTGCCCTAGGATAGCTTTTGCTAGGACCTTTTCCCTATTTTATCATACTTTCTCAAATACTTTATACTCATATTTGCTATTATGTGGCATGCTGCGACCATACATATGCTATGGTTAAAACATACTTAATATGCTATGCTTGGATGAATATGCTATGTTATTTACTTTGGAATTATGATTATGTCTTTACGAATGAATTAGCTATTTGAACATAAATGATACATGTATATTTTGGTGTTGATTACCATAAATGTCTCTATCCTAACATATGAAGTGCAGCGCATCGATATAGAAACCATCGTCTTGACCAGGTAAAACACGCCCATGCGTTGGACCCTTGACCTGGTCTTACAGCAAGTTCACACAAAGAAACATTAAGCGCAACACCAGCAAGTGGATCTAGGGTGATCAAGGTGGCAGCAGTCGAGCAAAGACCGAGGCAACATAATGAATTCTCTGAAGAAATCTAGAAGAGAGTGGGAAGTTAGATTTGTTGTCAAAAGAACCTATTTCCTCTTTCCTGGACCTATTATATTTCCAGCTTTATAGTTTCCCTTTATGATTGATAGGATTGCAATAAAAGCTCTGCCTATTTCTATGGTGTGATTAGTTAGCTCAGTTAGTTGTTTTTATTCTTTAAATAAAGCCCTGCTCCTGTGTGAGAAGGAGGGAGTTATCAGTTATAGTTTCCATTATGTTGTTTTACAGTTGTTATGAATCTTGTAATTCACTTTTTCAATTGATAGCAGATAAAGTGTTGATCTTTAGTTCAGTGTAATTGAGTTTGGATACTCACTATAGGGGGCCCACTTGGTGAAGAATTTGTGTTAGTTTGTTTGAATCATTTTCATGTAGTTTAAGTTTCCTGCATCTTGGTATTGTAATTATGGTGTTAACACAGTTCTTGCCGCCAAAGCTATAGGATAGTCCAGTACTTCCTACAGCCAAAGTGGCAGAAGTGTTGAAGCATTATAATTGTGTTTTCAAGTCTTTGTATTTCCAAGTTGTATTTGTATTCCTTTAGCATTTTCACTTCCGCATTTCCTTTCCAGCATTCATTTCCTGTAGCTATAGACTAGTTTCCTTTCAAAGAAATTTGTTTCCTGTAGCCATAACATGGTTTGAGTAGGAATCCTTGGTGCATATATCTTTCTGGCCCGTTTCAAGTAATATGTCCCCGGGTTGATAAAGTAAATGATTTTTTATAAAGGAGGATAGCTTCTTGGTAGGATGTCCAATCCCCGAGTCATGGTAATTTCCTAGTTTTTGATCTCTTAATAGAACATATCATTTTTGGCACCGTTGTCGGGGACGGTGTGGAGCCAAGAGTTTTACTCAACCATTTGTAGATTTCAATTCAAGCATGTACATCCTTTTTAAATAGAATTTTATATCAAAAATTCTTTCACTCCACCACCACAAATTTCCATTTATCTATATGCATAGAAGAAGAAGAGACACTCTAGGAAGGTACTTACCAAACTACCCCAATAACCGATTAGGAGATATCTTTGTACCAAAAGAAGATGAAGAGGAGTGCCAGTTCATGGATGCAATTATAAACCTTCTTATATCATCATCTTCATCATCCTCTTTAGAAGGTTATCTACTAAACTTTCACCTTCTTGAAGGACAACTTGAGTTCAATTCATTTGCAGAAGCCTTGGCCAATCTCAGAATCCAATACCTGGACAATCTAGAAGAAAATACACTACCTATAGTCATCTACCAACCACAAGGTCTCCGTCACGATCTGCCTAGGATGACAAACCCCCCTACCTTTCCATTTCCCATTACTGACCAACATGATAATCACAACCTCAAGAATATTCCCTCTTCAGGACTTCCAAAATTCTATGGCTTGGTAACCAAGGACCCAGATACCTTTCTCTTTGAGTTTGATATCCTCTATCGTAGTTACAACAACATCACGAATGCCCATAGGCTCAAATTGTTTCCTGCAACTCTCAAGGAGTCTTCATTACAATAGTTTATGGGATTAGGCAAGGACATTGTCCATAGTTGGGATGAAATGAAGATAGCATTCTTGAAAAAGTATAAAGAGTAGTGTAGGGGAAATGATATGAGAGGGGATGACATCTTAAATATGACATAAAAGGAGGATGAAAGTCTAGAGGATTATGTGTCAAGATTCTTGTTTAGCTTACAAAAAATACTCAGCACGAGCTCAATGAGGAGTCATAAAAACTACTCTTTTTAAGGGGTATAAATGAAGGGTGCACTGAATCCTTGGATCTTATGTTCAGGGGAGATATCACCCAGTCTACATGGGAGAATATCAAGAAAATCTTCCTTAATTAAAGAGCTGCAGCCAAGAAGGGAAGATGATATAGGTCTAAAAGAGGTAGAACTAATGGCACTTGGGCATCTCAGACAAAAATCACACATTTTATGTCTGACTTCAAGAAGGACATTATCAATAACATGGCCACCCAATTGGACACAATGCAAGTGAAAAAGAAGCATGAGGAGGCCGAAGCTATTCTAGCGCAGTGTTGTCCACATTGTAGACAAAAGAAGAGAGATTTCCGTTGCAAGTTAGTTGCCAATATGGATACTGCACAACTACCCACTGATTACAAGCCGATTGAAGGAGATGATGAGAAAGTGTTCTTCGTTGCACAATGAAGACCATGGGCTCAAATAAAAGGTATGCCTAACGACCCTCTTACTTTTAATGGTCCATTTTATAGTATTCAATGACAACCACTTGTGAATAATCAATACTCTCCCTAGAATAATCCACAACCTCAGTGGCAACCTTACCCAAGTCCTCAATGGAAACAACCCCAAGGAAATTGGCAATCTCCACAAGGAGCCTGATTGTCAAAGTTACCATCAACGAGACAACCATCAAAAACACTTTGATAGAGTTAGGAGCTTCCATAAATGTAATGACTAAGGACATCATCTAGAAACTCAGAATCACTAACCTCCAGGAAACACCCACTATCATGCAGCTTGCAGATAGTTCTACAGTCAAACCTAACGGGGTAGTGGAGGATATAGTTGTTGACCTTGAAACCTGGTCTTATCGTGCAGACTTTATGATTCTCTCACCTAACGCTACCTTAGGAGGCTATCCAATAATTCTTGGTTGATCTTGGCTGGCCACTACTAATGCCTTTATAGGATGTTGCTCAGGCGGTATGACCATTTCTAATTGTCAGCATACTAAGACATTAGTCGTATACCCACCTGCACAACCACAAATGGTTTTATCTTCACCCATTTGGCCTGACATTGGGGAGGAGGCTGAGGTAGTCAACTTAGTATCCCAACTCATGATGTTAAAAAGGATCCTTTCCTATAGCTATAGGAGGACACCGTAATTACCAACATTCTGCACAACCAGTATGGCTTAGATTCAGATCCCATTATCTATCTCAATCCCCATAACTGGTCCCTACAAGCTATGTACCCTGATTACAACTTACCTCCATCTCCTGGAGCCGAGAAACCCTACCACCAATTGCTACCCCATGAGGTCCAAGCACCTTCGTTAATGAATGCTTCTATGGTAGAACTCACAAAACAATTGGAAGTTTCCCCTGACCATTGCTTGTATATTAATAGAGAACTTACCAACTAGCAACAAACATCTTTGGCTAAACTGTTGAAAGGCCATACAAAAAATTTCACATGCGACTATTCAGGTATGAAGGGCTCGGGCCCTAAACTGTGTACTCATAGGATTTTCTTGAAAGAGGAAAACCCATCTTTCAGGCAATTCTAGAGGCGTATAAAGCTTGCATTAAGAAAGATAGTCAAAACAAAGTTACAAAAACTTCTTAATGTCGGTAGCCAGTGGGTCTCACCTTTGATCATTGTTCCAAAAAAAGGAGGAAACTGGAAAGTATGTTTCGAATATAGGGAACTGAACAATGCCACTAAGAAGGACCATTTTCCCCTACCATTTATTCACCAAGTCCTTGATTCCTTAGTAGAGAAGAAATAGTTTTTTTTTCCTGGATGGATATAGTAGATACAACCAGATCAGGATCCTTCCTGAAGATCAGGAGAAAACCACAGTCACTTGCCCTTAGGGAAAATTTTCTTACGCTATGCTACCTTTTGGATTCTGTAATGCTCTAGCTACATTCCAATGAGTAGTTATCAATATTTTTGCTAATATCTCACATGATTGCATGCAAATATACATGGATGAATTTACCACTTATGGGGAAACTTATGAGGAGGTATTGGTCAATTTGGGAAAGTTTCTTACCAGGTTTGAGGAGCATAATCTATCCCTCAATAGCAGGAAATGCTTCATGATGATGCAGGAAGGTGTTCTGTTAGGTCATTACATCTCTGCTAAAGACATACAAGTGGATCCTGCTAAAATTGAAGTCATTATGAACATGCCTACACCACCGAAATAGAAGGATGTCTATAGCTTTCTGGGGCATGCTGGTTACTACTAGCGGTTTATTAAGGACTTCAGCAAACTGGTAGGTCCCATGTATTCCCAGCTCACTAAGGATTCAAAATTTTTATGGACACCATCTTGTGAAGAATCCTTCATGCAGCTGAAGAATGTTCTTACTCAGGAACAGGTTCTCCGAGGGCCTAATTGGGAATTGTTGTTCCATATCCACACTGGTTCATCTGACCATGTTGTAGGTGCTATCCTAGGACAAAAAGAAGGGCCTGGAGAGCATGCCATCTACTTCATAGGAAAAAATTTGCTGAACTACATAGTCACAGATAAAGAACTTCTGGCTGTTATATATGCGCTGAACAAGTTTTGCCACTACATAATCGGTTACCAAATATTTGTGCATATTGATCATGCAGCCATCAAGTATTTGACAAAAAATCCTGTTATCATAGGGAGGCTCTCAAAATGGCTCCTATTGCTACAAGAGTTTGGCATCACGATAGTGGATAAACCGGGCAAAACAAATGTAGTTACTAATTTCCTATCGATATTACAGAATGCCAATGACCCACATGTCATTGATGATAGCTTTCCAGATGACCACATGTTTTCTATTTCAGCTCATACCCCATGGTATGTTGACATTGCCAATTATCTGGTAGCCCAAAAGGTACCACTATATTTCTCGCCCAAGGAAAAGAGGCCGTTAATCGAGAAAACCTTCAAATTTTCTTGGTTGGCCGACTGTCTCTTCTATACTGGACCCAATCAGATTCAGAGATGGTGTACTCAAGAGGATGAGACATATGATATCCTACATGCCTACCATGATGAACCCTGTGGCGGCCATTTTGCAGCAAGATTGACAGTCATGAAGATACTCAGTACTAGCTATTACTTTCCAACTCTACATAAGGATGCAGCCAATTACACCCGTAAGTGTGATTGATGTCAGCGAATGGGTAGGCCAACCAAGTCAGATGAAATGCCTATGTTCCCTCAGGTAATAGTCACTCCATTTGATAAATGGGGGTTAGATTTTGTGGGACCAATTAACCCCCCAACAAATGACAACTATTGCATTTTTGTCTGCACTAACTATGTAACTAAACAGGTGGAAGTGCGGGCTATGAAGCATGCTAGGGATAATAGGGTTGCTTAGTTTTTATATGAGGAAATATTTACCAGGTATGGTTTTCCATGGGAAAAAAGTCACAAATTAGGGAGCTCAGTTCACTTCTACTCTGATCACTATACTTATGAATGAGTACAACATTCGCCACCGGAAGTCTAGTCCATATCATCTCCAGGAGAATGGTCAAGCAAAGATCACCAACAGAGACATCAAAGCTATCCTAACTAAGATAGTTTAGCTACACAAGTTAGACTAAAGTAGTAGATTGCAGGAAGGTGTGTGGGCTTACCGCACATGGAAAAGACCCACAAGATTTACATCCTTTGAGTTGGTGTATGGCAAGACTGCTATAATGCCTATAGAATTTTAACATAAAACCCTATGAACAACATTATAGGTCAACTTAGATCTTCCTATAGCTCAAAGAGAAAGACTCCTGTATCTTAATAATTTGGATGAAATGAGAAAATCAGCCTTATAGAACACAAATTTAGTTCAACTATAATGAAATAAATGGCACGACTCACATATATAGAATAAATGGTTTGTTTCTGGTGACTGAGCACTTTTATATGATTCACAGTTTCAAGATAATCAAGGTAAGTTCACAACTTGTTGGATTGATCCCTATGAGGTTGAATTTTTTTTTGCTAATGGTGCAGTCCAATTTTCTACAATCGACCTTATGCATTTAAATTTATTGGTTAATGGTCACTGACTCCATCTGTACCATAAGCCAACTAGTAAGGCCGAGTTCCTAGGGAAATTTGAGATTCATCCTGCCGTGGCTTAACCTCCTACAACCAATGGACCTCCTCTATCTGAAGACTCTCCAGCACCTGATGGACCTCCTCTAGCTGAAGACTATCCTGTAGCCAATAGGAGTGGTTTTTCACTTTGGTCTTCTCTTTGACTCTATTCAAAAGTAGTCATAATAAAGTTTTTTTTTCCCACGAAAATATCTTTTTCCGCAATAAAGCCACCATCACATCATATCCCATCAAATTTTTTTGCCATCTTCACTCACACGTCCCATCATCATTATGCCACTCATTACTTTTTGCTCAACCCACATCATTTGATCTTTCCTGATTTGGACATTTACAAGTTATTATACTCCAAGCATGCATTCATTTATTGTTTGAAATGCTTTAAACTTCATTTGACACTATTATCAGTTAAATTGTAATTAATTTAGTAATTCATCCGAGTACTAATGTACTTCATAACCAAGCATGTGTGGACACCTGTCACCTTTTTCGTCAGGGGTAGTCCGTTAAGTTGTGTTTTGTAATAATGAACCTCGCTTAAGTTATGCTGCGTAGTCATTTTATTTAATTTTTGTGACAACCCAAAGCATACGAAATTCTCTGATAAGCCTTATTTTAAAAAAAAAAGCCAACTCACATTTCCAGCTCTAATTTTTTTCAAATTTCCTTTTCCATATTTCCCAGAAAACCAAAAAGAGAGGTCACCATTTTTTTCTCTAGCCTAAAGTTAAGTGGAATACAGGGTAAGGAACATTAAGGATATTAAGGGCAGAGTTGTGGCAGTTGGAAGTTGCAGTGATTTGGACTTTCTTTGGGCTAAAAAATTTCTCAGTGAAAGAATGGGTGGAAAACCCATACAACATGAACCAGGGGATCACTCATCCTTGTTGTAGGTCTAGGCCAGTGTCCATGTTTTTAATCGTGTAGGCTGGCTTACATATTTTGTCAGGCTATGTGGTTACGACGAGGCTATAACACTGAAATTTTTGCGAACCTATAGCAATGGGGTTGCCTATGTGAAAGGGTTGAGAGTGGAGGCCTCTAAGGCACAAATTATAGAAGTTTATGGAATTCCCACCATAGGGGAAGGAATTCCAAATGAGAATGATGGACGAACAACTAGAGCTACATTTTTTTACCCACAAACGCTGAACTGGAATCCAACAAACAGGGGACCAAAAGAAAATCTCTTCCAAGTGATTACTCTCAGCTATATCTCCATGTTATAAGGTACATTACCTATGAGGGATGGTTTTCTTACTTGCATGTTACACATTTTAAGTTTTTGAGTCATTTATGACATGGCCACCTAGTAAATGTACCATATTTTCTTTACTCTTTGTTAAATTTGAGTTATGAGAAAGTTAGAAAGGGGAAGCTAAATGTAGCTACCCACCATAGGTTGATAAACTCTTTGTGGAAAGATATTTGTGGGATATCTCTTTTATAAAATGCGATGAGTTTATCACCGCACCCCATGTACAATTATGAGGAGAGGGGCCACAACCTATAATTCAAGAAGCACAAGGAAATGTCCCTAATGAGGCCACTCCTAATAATGATGAAAATACTATTTTAGAAGATTCACACAAAATCCCTTCTCCTTCGGGAGCTGATATAGAGAAAATGGCCTTTGGTCATCCAAACTCTAGCCAAGGGGGTGGTAAAACTGAGGGTTCCACATATTTGCAAACTCCAATGGTAAAACAAAGTGCTCGAAGGAAAGGGAAGGGAAAAGAAAAAATGGCTGAAGATGAAAGGGAAGAAACTCTTGTTTTGATTGAAAACCATGTTTCTCCTGTAGCCATTTCTATAAGAAAGAAAAGGACATCACAAAAGTGCCCTACAACATCTATTGACACTCCTCCACTATGAATTATTCATTTGAACACACAACAAGCAGACAAAACGGACTCACCTGTGATGACTGGTTCGTCTCCTAATAATCCAATTAAGGAGTCTTTGAAAGAACAACCACAAGCAAGGAGCCCATGTGCAGAGTGTCCTGATATGATGGAAAAAGATCCTGCAACCAAGAAAATGGACACGGAAGCAGAGAACACATAAATAACATGCATAGAGACTGAACACACCGAAGAAACCAATATACCTTCTTCTCATCAAGAAGATGTTCAAGGGAATTATGCCCTAGTGCTAACCACAGATTAGTTAACAGTTGATGAAACATAAGCAGTCAAAGAAGAAACAAAATAGGTCACACCTAGAAAGAAATCATAGGTAACATTCCAATCCCTCTCCATTGACTACTTTACACAAATGCAATATGAAAAGTCATTGTGGGAATTGGAAAGGGATAAATTAAAAAGGGAAATAGGAAGAAAACAATAGGAAGTACAAATTTTGCAAGGCAAGTTAGATTCGGTCACATAATTAATTCCTCAGCTGATGGAATGCAAACCACCCCCTAGGGTTTATGCATTGTGTTTAAAAGAACAATTTTTAATGTTTAAACTAATGAGAGTTCGTAGAGATTTACGCACAAGCATAGGCTCACCACAGGAATTCATAGCTGCATATGAAGAATCAAAAGATTGCATTAGGACTTTATTATGTGAACTTTATTTGCACCAACTATGTTGTTCTCTTCGATACCAATTGGAACCCCCTATTATTTGTTGGTGACATTCACCTATCTACTCTTCTTTCTTGGTCCAGAAATGAGATAAACTATAAGGAGTAATTAAGTAACTACAAGGGAATTGAGCAATCTGTTAAACTTCCCTTGAGATAAAAAATGGTACTCACCATATATTATATTATGATTGGATGGAAATAATTTATGGATTGTAGGACTCTACCCACAGGAAAAGAATTATGGGCAACCGGGAGGAAGTTTTTACAGAATTTGAGAAACTCTCATTAACAAAGGGAAACAAAGTAAAAGAAGGATTAAGACAGAGGCGGGACAAGTTAACACTGGCACTAAACAAGGCTGAGCCTCATAGTCTCATCAACCTACGAGTTACGATGCAATGAGTCCAGTGATACATACGCTTGGGAAGGAAACCACGACGTGAGAGGTGGCTCCTTCTTTCCTTTCAACCTCATCTTCTCCTATGGCCACTATATAGTTGTGTAGAAAATGAGGTGGATGATCAATTGGAGCTGAGTCGATGGATAAGAATGGAGTGCACAAATGGATACTACTGGTGTGTGGGAACCTTCATGAGTGGCGAGACTTAGGAAGGAGATCTTTGGGTGCTTGCGAAGATCTGAAATGTTTCAGTGCCTAAGGGCTGGTGCTAGTCTTCGTAGGGGGAAAAATGATGGGGTGTATTAATTCCATAATTTAGACACCCTAGGATAGCTTTAACTAGGACCCTTTCCCTATTTTATCACACTTTCTCAAATACTTTATACTCAGATTTTCTATTATGTGGCATGCTACCACCAAACCTATGCTATGGTTAAAACACACTTAATATGCTATTCTTGATGACATGTAATTGATTAAATGTTTGAAGATGTTAAGTTGATCACTGAAATGCAAAAGGATAATGCAAGACATTAAATTAGTTAATGGATTTTATTGGCATTGATGTCAACTTGATATAATCTAATCGGTTATAATCAAAGTGTCAAAGAATTAAGAGAATCAAAGAGAAAAATATTATGCTTTTAGTAATGCATAAAAGACAAGTATTCACAATGTGACTACAAACACCAGTGGTCAATAGAACTCGACAGATAAAGATCACCGAAAGTCAAGTCACAGTGATTCCCAAGCAAGAACACTGACGAGCATTACCGATGAGCAGAATCACAAGCAAACCCGATGACCAGAAATAATGTAAACCGACGGCGAAGCCCGATGGAACTGGAGTGTTGACCGACGCTATCAAAGAGTTAAACCAAAATTAACTTGAGTTTAGAAATGAAAAAATATCTAGCTGGTAGAGCTAAATATAGAGTTAACTGGTAGTTATCATTGTTTTCATCGACAAGATAAGCCAGAGATAAGTAAATGATTTAAAGTTGTTTTGTCCAGTTGGCAAGAAGATCTCAGCGAGATAAAGAAAGAGTTTTTCTTTAAATATAATTGGCAAGAATTGTGGATCATGCCAAGATCAAGAAGATCAAGAACCTAACAACGGTGATATCATATCTATAAAGAGATAACTCAATTCATTACAAATTGCTGTCGAGAGAAAAAGAAAAGAGGATGTTGAAGAGAAACTGATGAAGAGAAACTTCATACAGTGTTGATCAACAAGCCGAGGAAAGAGCTAAAGAGTTTTGTGGACACTGAGCAACAGAGAACAACATCATTGAGTAGAATCAAAGTGGAGCAAAGGTATAAAAAGAGTTATATTGATCAGAATAGTTTATGAGATTACAATAGATCTGAAAATCTGCAAGTATAAGCTGTATATGTGAATAGATCATACTGTTTCAGTTTAACCATTGATTCACAAAGTTTCTTAATCGAGCGGGATTTAAAGATCCTTTCTATATTGAGATACATCCAATAGAGTATCAAAAATTTTGATCATGAAGATAGCATGAGATGCCAAATACCTATTGAGAGGCTAAGTGAGTGTTTGATCAAGGATGCTAGCATATAGATGCCTGATATCAAGTGATAGACTAAACTTTTAAATCCTCTAACAAGGTCACACCTAACAGTATGTTTGTAACCTTTAATAGGGTTGGCTCTTCACTGAGCTCACTTTAGAAGACTGAAACTTTTGGGTTACCGGTCCCAAGTGGGTTTTCTCTTAATAGGGTTTCCACGTTAAAAATCCATGTGTCAATGTATTTATGAGTCATTACTTTAGTGTTTTTCATTACACTTAACTTAATTGGATTGATTGGTATACTCTAGATAATTTACTGTCTTTCAATAAATTAACAAACTTCTATTCGGTAAACATACAATAGAAGGTTTTACAAAGCATTCCGAGCAGTAGTAATTTGATATAAGTATTTGGAATCATTCATCTTATAGGACTGAAGATAACTAGAGGTATAATATTGTTGTACTAAGTTTTAAGGGTTGATTATTGGAATATTTTTTAGGCCACTGATTCACCCCCTGTTAGTTATTACTAACAATTGGTATTAGAGCTTGTGTTCTTAGAAAGGGAGTTTAACAACTCAAGCAAAAGATCACAAGATGAACAAACAAGATGTGCCCAAGTTGAATAATGACAACTTTGCTTCATGGCAAAGCAAGATAATACTCCACCTATCAGGTGTCGAAAATGATATTGTTCAATACTTAGATACTGAATATGTGTTTCCTACAGGACCTCATACTCTTGAGCAATTAAGATTCAAGCATGAGCATAACTGCATGATGATAGAACTTGCATCATCACTCTTTGATGCTGAGTTTGAAGATGTCAAAACCTGCACCTCTGCAAAGAAAATGTGGGATAAGTTGAAGCTTGTACATGGAGGAGATGCCAATGTATTCAGAGCAAAGGCAGAAAGTCTAAGAGGGAGGTTTGATGACCTAAGAATGAAAGAAGGAGAAAACATTACTCAGTATAGCTACAGAATCAAAGACGTAGTAAATGCTAACTGAGGAGTTGGAGGTGTGCTTAAAGAGGAGACAGTGGTAAGAAAAATATTACGAACCTTATTTCCTGTTTATGCTATTAGAGTCTCTACTATTTAATAAATGAGAGTAGTTGCAAACTTTACAGTTACTCTAGATAGTCTAATTGGTAGACTAAGTTCATTTGAGATGAATAAATTTGACAATAGTGTCTTACCATCAATAGAATTTGCATTCAAATCTTCTCTAAGGATAAGTAACTCAAGTCATAGAAATGTTGTTAGAAATGATAGTGATAGTGAAAATGAGGATCAAGGACTTGATGAAATTGAAGCACTTATGGTTAGAAGATTGCAAAGAGGCAAAGGTAGCTACAAAGGTAAATTACCACTTGTGTGTTTCAATTGTAAAGAGGTTGGACACTTTGCTGCAAGATGTCCAAACCGAAGAAAAGATGATAGAGGAAATGATAGATCATTTGAGAAGAAGTTTGATAAAGGTGATAATAGAGATTACCGGAGCAACCGACAATCTGAAAAGAGAGATACCCAAGAGTACAAGGACAAAGGGAAGAAAGATTGTTACCTAGCTGAGAATAGAGCTGTTGACATTGACACCGAATCAGAAGAAGACATCGAGATGGTATTTTTAGCCATGAAGGATGGTTCAGATGAAGATGAAGATGAAGAAAGGTATTTAGAAACTACACTCATATCTAAAGTTAGTAAAAATGATGTCTGGATCATAGATAGTGGCTGCACTCACCATATGACTGGTGATAAACAAACGTTTGAGACTTTTGAATACTATAATGGTAGCTCAGTGAGAATGGGAAATGATACACCTTGTCCAATTGAAGGTAAAGGAACCATAATGTTGAATAGCCTGATTAAATGTGAAAATGTTTACTGGGTTAAAGGGCTGAATTAGAATTTGTTAAGTGTTTCTCAGTTGAACAATTCAGGTCACAGAGTAGCATTTGAAAATAAGAAGGCAAAGATCTTCAATGAATCAGGAAGGTTGATTGGTACTGGTGAGAAGAAAAAAGGTAACCTTTTCTATCTTGATGACACTAACACCACTTGTTTGATGGATAGAAATGAAGACATATGGTTGTGGCACAAAATATTGTGTCGTGTGAACTTTGACAACATGATAAAGATAAGAAAAAAAAGGAATGTCAGAGGCCTATTTAACTACATCAGCAATTCATGATTCTATTAATTATAATATTTATCTATAGTACAAGAAGGCAATGGAGAAAATTTAAGATATAGCATTTCATAGTATTCAAATGACAATCATAAGGAGGTGTAGCATACCTGAGTTTTCTCCCCCTTGCCTAGGTATCATATTCTCCTTGCCTCTCTATCTCCTGCATTTGTATATATTGCTACACAACTAGATGCATGATGTTAGAATTCATTGATGATTACATACGTGATCAAAGATAAGCTGCACGTATATCTTAGTGAAACCATCCATAACTATTTCAAACTAGTTTCGTAATGAGATGCAAAATATGCAAAATATTGGTAAGTGATGGCAAGATAAAGGAAGAAATCAACAACACAAGACCTAAGGGCCAGACCTAATGCCTCGGGGGCTCATCGTAGATGGCCTTGCCTATGTAACTCATAGAGACATCGTAATTCAGGTTAAACTTAAAACCAATCTTTTAAGGAATGGTAGAAGTGGGTATACAACCCTCCCTAGGGCTAGTTCCAGAGACAATTACTCTTCTATTTATATTAAATGCTAGGGAAAATCAATTCATAACACAAATTTGCATTTCTTTGTACCTCGTTAGCACGTAAACAACTTAACTAGCTATTGACAAGGACTACTAGAACAGTGTAGTTTTCTTTTCAATTTCCTAACAAGTTCCTAAGATGACAAGGAAAATCTATTTATAGGTATATTGAAAAAAAAAAAGTTGTTGCATTTTTGGGTGTAAATTTTGGGCATTACACCTACTGACAATGACTAAGCCTGAGCATATCATGTGAAAGAATTTTCAAAAAGGTAAGATGACAAAGTCTAGTTTCAAGAGAAAAACCCATACATCTACTGCAATTCTATAATTAGTCCATACAGATCTATGTGGACCCATGAGAACAAAGAGCTACTATGGAGATAGGTATTTCATTCTCTTTGTTGATGATTTCTCTAGAATGATGACAGTCATGTTTTTAAAAGATAAATTAGAAGCATTTAAGATGTTTAAATGATATAAAGAAATGGTTGAAAAACAAAGTGAAAAAAAATTGAAATTCTTAAGGTCAGATAGAGGAGGAGAATTTACTTCAAAATAATTCACTGACTATTGCAATGAGAATGGAATTAAGAGACAAGTTTCTGCACCAAGGACACCACAACAAAATGAAATTGTTGAGAGGAGAAATAGACCAATTGTTGACTGTGCAAGAACATTGATGATTGAGAAAAGCATCACTCAAACATTTTGGAGGGAAGCTGTCAGTGCTT
The DNA here is from genome assembly GCA_018584345.1 of Thuja plicata. Lineage (NCBI taxonomy): Eukaryota > Viridiplantae > Streptophyta > Pinopsida > Cupressales > Cupressaceae > Thuja > Thuja plicata. Next base: position 1,179,976 of record MU224332.1, on the reverse strand, counting down.
CTATCTATACACTAAACAAAGTACAATTGAAGAAAGACACAAAGAAGAAACCCTATGAGCTTTGGTATGGTCATACACCCAATGTAAGTTACTTCAGAATCTTTGGTAGTTAATGTTATATATTGAAGGATGATAAAAATGGAAAACTTGACTGTAAAAGTGAAGAAGGTATCTTTCTAGGGTACTCAACCAAAAACAAGGCTTATAAATGTCTTAACAAGTCATCTAACAAAATCATTGATAGTGCAAATGTGAAAATAGATGAATTTGCAGAAAAGAATGATAAGAAAATAAAAAAGGAACCAGAGGACTAAAACAAGTTTGTTTATACAGAACCTGACACTCTACCCAAGAAACAGTGTGTCACTCCTAAGCATCAGAACATTGCACCCAAGCATCAGGCTGGAATTATCGATGACCAGGATAATACTCAAGATGATGTTCCTAAAAATGGAGATGAAAATGAAGGTGAAGAAGATAATCATAATGATGAACACAGAGATGAACTAAAACTTGCCAAGTATTGTAGAAGACATCATCTACAGAATAAAATCATAGGAGACAAGAAGGCTAGAACAAGAAAAATAAGTAAGTCACTTAACACAAGATGTTTACTTTGTGATTTTGAGCCTAAATCTATTTATAATGCACTTCAGAATGAAGAATGGGTCAATTCTATGAATGAAGAGATAGAAAAAATTGAGAAGAATAATACACGGACACTAGTACCGAGACCATATGACAAGAATGTCATCAGTAGGAAATGGATATTCATAAACAAGCTGGATGAGAATGGATAAGTCACTAGAAACAAAGAAAGATTAGGATGCAAGGGATATGCACAAGAAGAAGGTATTGATTATGGTGAAACCTTTGCACCCATTGCTATACTAGAAGGAGTTAGAATCTTACTTGCTTATGCTACATTTAAAGGATTCAAGATATACCAAATGGATGTAAAATCTGCATTCCTAAATGGAATACTTGAAGAAGAGGTATACATTGAACAACCAGAAGGGTTTGTTGATGCAGACAAGAGAAAAATGGTATGTAGATTACATAAATCCTTGTATGGATTGAAACAAGCACCAAGAGCTTGGTATGAAAGAATTCACTCATATCTCATTAGCATAAAATTTGTTAAAACAAGTAAAAATAGCAATCTGTACTTAAAAGAAGATACCAATGGTAATACTATGATTGCTGAAATTTTTGTTGATGATATCATTTTTGGGGGAAATGAATTGTTATGCAAATCCTTTGCTAATGAAATGAACAAGGAATTTGAAATGTCTATGTTTGGAGAGATCAAATTCTTTCTTGGTCTATAGATTCTTCAACAAGATGCAGGGATTTACATCACTCAATCTAATACATGAAGGAAGTGTTAAAGATATTCAAGATGGAAGATTCCAAACTAGTTGGAACACCTATGGATACTGATGCAAGCTGATAAAGAAGACAAGAAAAATGAGGTAAATCAGTCCTTATATAGATCCATGATTGGAAAACTAATGTATGTTGTTCACACCAGACCAAACATAGCACATGCAGTGGGGATAGTTGCAAGATTCTCTGCTAATCCCAAAGAATCACATATGACTGCTGTCAAATTTTTTTTGAGATATCTGAAGAACACCGAGGACTATGGCTTATGGTACAAAAGAGAAGGAAAATTTGAGCTACAAGTCTATACAAATGCTGATTGGGTTGGAAACATTGATGACCGAAAGAATGCAAGTGGAGGAGCATTCTTCATGGGTAACAGACTTGTCACATGGATAAGCAAGAAGCAAGGATGCATCTCTTAGTCTATTGCAGAAGTAGAGTATGTGTATGCTACTAAAAATTGCTCTAATATTTCATGGATCAAACAATTAATGGAAGGTATGCATATGAAGATCCTTGAACCATTAATTATCTATTGTCATAATACTAGTACAATAAACATTTCTAAGAATCCAGTCATGCATGCTAAGACTAAGCATATTGCTATCAAGTATCACTATCTAAGTGAAAAAGTGCAAGCAAAAGAAGTGATACTGGAATATGTTCAATCAAAGGAATAGTTAGCTAACATATTCACCAAGCCATTACCGAAGAATACATTTGACTACCTAAGATAGAGGCTAGGGGTTAAACCCTTGTCTATCGGTCAGTAATCTGACTAGGAGGTTGCATCAACCTATACCAAATATGAAGATCAATCATATTGATGCAAACAATGAGATGGAAACCAATAGATACATCTGTACATTGCAAGGTACATATCTACACCAAAAATTAGAACATTATATTGCTGATGGATAGGAAATTCAAGGAATATATTATGCAAAGGGATGGAACATGATATAGATGATAAAATAAAGAGAAGTATTATTTTTTGGCATTATTGTCAAAGGGAGAGATGATCTTATAATTATCATAAATTAAAAGTGAGAGATGTTATCATTAGCATTAGGGAGAGATTTTCTTTATCATGCAAAGGTAGAAATGATCTCATTATCAAAAGGAAAGATATGATAAAAGGAAATATTATATCAGTATCCATGAAGAGAAGTTCTTGAGAATTAGAAACAAAGAGTTAATCAATATTATAAGGGAGAGAAATTGATTACAAATGAAATATCCATCTAAGGGAGAGAAGTAACAAAGGGAGAGAGTTCAGACAAAGAGAAATATTGCTGTCAAAGGAAAAAGAGATTATCAAGAAGAGAAATAGTCAAGGAAAACCACATATAAGAATAGAGATATCAGATGATACATCTATCCATTGAAGGGATTGAATATTGAAGATGACCACTCTGCATGAAACAAATCTAAGCTTTTTTTGAGCTTACCGAGAGCCAGACATTTGTAATAGTTACCTTAGGAAAGCTTGATGAAACTATATATTTCATATTGTATTAGTAATAGTATAGTATGATAATTTAGTATGTTTCCATCAATGCCAAAGGGAGAGATTTATGACATGTAACTGATTGAGTGTTTGAAGATGTTTACTTGATCACTGAAATGTAGAAGGATAATGCAAGACATTAAAATAGTTAATGGATTGTATTGTCATTGATTTCAACTTGATATAATCTAATCGGTTATAAACAAAGTGTCAAAGAATTCAGAGAATTAAAGAGAAAAATATTATGCTTTCAGTAATGCATAAAAGACAACTATTCACAATGTGACTACAAACACCGACGGTTAGTGGAACCCAACGGATAGAAATCACTGATAGTCAAGTCATAGTGATGCACGAGTAAGAACACCAATGAGCATTACCGATGATTAAAATCAAAAGCAAACCTGACGGCCAGAAACATAGTGTAAACCGACGGAGAAGCCCAAGGGAAATGGAGTGTTGACTGACGCTATCAAAGAGTTAAACAAAAATTAACTTGAGTTCATAAATGAAAAAATATTTAGCTGGCAGAGCTAAATATAGATTTAACTAGTAGTTATCATTTTTTTCATCGACACGATAAGCCAGAGATAAGTAAATGATTTGAAGTTGTTTTGTCCAGTTGGCAAGAAGATCTCATCGAGATAAAACATGAGTTTTTCTTTAAATCTAATTGGCAAGAATTGTGGACCATGCTAAGATCAAGAAGATCAAGAACCTAACAATGGTGATATCATGTCTATAAAGAGACAACTCAATTCATTATGAATTGGCATGGGGAGAAAAAGAAAAGAGGATGCTGAAGAGAAACTGATGAAGAACAACTTCATACAGTGCTGATCAACAAGCTGAGGAAAGAGCTAAAAAATTTTGCGGACATCTAGCAACAGAGCAAAGCATCACTGAGCATAATCAAAGTGGAGAAAAGGTATAAAAAGAGTTATATTAATCAAAATAGTTTATGAGATTACAATAGATGTGAAAATCTGCAAGTATAAGTTGTATATGTGAACAGATCATACTATTCCAGTTTAACCATTGATTCAGAAAGTCTCTTAACCGAGCAGGTTTTAATGATCCTTTCTATATTGAGATACATCCAATGGAGTATGAAAATTTTTGATCATGAAGATAACATGAGAAGCCAGATACCTATTGACAGATGAAGTGAGTGTTTGATCAAGGATGGTAGCATAGAAATGCCGAATATCAAGTGACAGACTAAAATTTTAAATCCTCTGACAAGTTCACACCTAACAGTGTGTTTGTAACCTTTAACAGGGTTGGCTCTTCACCGAGCTCACTTTAGAAGAGTCAAAATTTTGGGTTACCGGTCCCAAGTGGTTTTTCTCTTAATAGGGTTTCCACGTTAAAAATCTATGTATCAATGTGTTTATGAGTCATTAATTTAATTTTTTGCATTACACTTAACTTAATTGGATTGATCGATATACTCTAGATAATTTACTATCTTTTGGTAAATTAATAGATTGCTATTCCGTAAACATATAGTAGAAGGTTTTACAAAGCATTCCAAGCAGTAGTAATTTGATATAAGTATTTGGAGGCATTCATATTATAGGACTGAAGGTAACTAGAGGTATAATATTGCGGTACTGATTTTTAAGGGTTGATTATTGGAATATTTTTGAGGCCACAGATTCATCTGCCCTCTCAGTTATTACTAAGAATTCTTGGATGAATTTGCTATGTTATTTACTTTAGAATTATTATTATGTCTCTATGAATGAATTAGCTATTTGAACATAAATGATGCATGTGTATTTTGGTGTTGATTACCATAAATGTCTCTATCCTAACATCTAAAGTGCAGTGCATAAATATAACAATTGTCCTCTTGACCAGGTAAAATGCACCCATGAGCTGGACCCCCGACCCAGTCTTGCAGCAGGTTCACACGGAGAAACATTAAGCGCAACACTAGAAAGTGGATCCGAGGTGATTAAGGTGGTAGAAGTCGAGAAAAGACTGAGGCAATTTAATTAATTCTATGAATAAATTTAGGTGAGAGTGGGAAGTTAAATTTGTTGTCAAAAGAAGCTCTTTCCTCTTTCCTTGACCTATTATATTTTCAGCTTTATAGTTTCCCTTTATGATTGATAGGATTGAAATAAAAGCTCCACCTATTTCTATGACATGATCAGTTATCATTTAGATTTTTTTCTTCTTTAAATAAATCCCCACTCCTATGTGAGAAGGAGGACATTATCAGTTATAGTTTCCATTATGTTGTTTTACAGCTGTTATGAATCTTGTAATTCACTTTTTCAATCAATAGCAGATGAAGTGTTGATCTTTAGTTCAGTGTAATTGAGTTTGGATACTCAATAAAAGGGGGCCCAATTGGTGAGTAATCCATGTTATTTATTTAGAATCATTTGCATGTAGTTTAAGTTTCCTTCAATCTTGGTATCGTAATACTAGTGTTAAAACTGTTCCTGCAACCAAAGCTGCAGGATAGTCCAGTACTTCCTGCAACCATTTGTGTTTCTTATCACACATTGGATAAAAAAAACATAAAAAATATATTGATAGCACTCAAACACATTGCACTCACGAGCACAACAGTGTTTCTCAACACCTCATACATGTACACATCCAAAAACTTTGAAACTGGTTGAAGTATGCTGAACTTCTCTTTGTATGTTGTTTATTCTCATTGATTTTCGTCAATCTTTTCTTTGTCTATTTCTTGTTGGTGTGGTCCCAATGATCCTACAACATCAAATAAACTAGGTGTATTTGATAAGAGATCCTACATTAAGGTGAAAAAGCCTCACATCCCTCGATCATGTTTACTTGCACGCTAAGGTGAGTTCAGAACTATCTCCTTGACTGTTATTTCTCTGCTTGTTTATTCAAGATTGCACTCATGGTTATCTTGGCTTTGAATGCCTCGATACTGGTGTACTCTTGCAACTTCAACTAGAAACAATGTTTAGGTCATCTCAACTTTTGTGCCCCAATGATTACATTAGTTTTCCATATCTTATCCGATGAAAAGTCATATTCATATTCTTATGGTCATAGTCGCACTAGTAAGGATTGTATCAAATATGATGTTCCAAAATGCTCAATGATGAAAATTTTTCAAAGCTAAAAGTTCAGTTACTACACCTCAGGTTGAATTCATGTTAGTCTTGCATCTGCACCTGTAATTGCATGGTGTTGAAATCTACATAATATCAATATCTCTCTCCAATGTGAAGGATCTTAAGCTCTCATTGGTCAATCTTCCGTTTTACAAGTGGTTAGTTGTGTGTTGATAGACGTGAAAATGAAACCCTTGGCTAATTTGACTATCTTGATTCCATTTTCAGGATTGAAATCGAAATCTAAAATTGTTTTACTTGTCATTTTTTATGTTTGCAATTTTCAATCAACTACAGCTGATCACTTGCACAATTAGTCTTTCTAGACTCCAAACCAATGGAAATCTCTCATACTTTCTTCTAGCTATTCCTCCTGTCATCAATTTTAGTCAAATATGGTCAACAGGACCTCCCATCAAGTGCAAATTCTATCCTAAGTACTTGGGACATATTTCTAATCAAATCAGCTTCTTCTTGCATCATGTTATCAATTGAATTGCTTCTGATCACTAGGGCACCTAGCAAGAATTTGATTTCTCTCCTGAGGGGGCAGGATCAGGACCTCAACATTCTAGTGATCACATCCTCAATCAAGACCCCATCACTTGGGGCATAATAGCTTCATCACATCAAATCAAGTTGAGATCATATTAAATCAAAGGAAACACAATCAATGGTCTTATACAATGGTGAATACACTCAAAACCAGACAAGATCGGTCTTATACATGCTATTCATTATTGAAACTAGATACATTAATCAAATTGGCTTCATCTCTTCAAATCAAGATAATTTTCTTGCTAATAAAATCTCTTAATGGTAATAAATTTCATCACTTCAAATCAAGATGAGCATTTTGTCTTATATATTATGATCGATCTTTGTCCAATCAAGCTCAAAGTCAGTCTTCCTCAACAAGAATGGTTTCATCGCTTCAAATCACACTATTCTGGGTCTTATTGCTAACAGGTCTTTGAATCAATGCATTGATCAAACATGAATTCAAAGAGGGGAAAATGTAATGACCTAAAAATGGTCATTGAAACCCTAGACCTCTAATCTCAATCTCATATCAATAAGCCCTAATATTGATTATTCTAAGTGCTAAACCAAATAGGAAATTCATCAATTTCAAGTTGATTTGACCTGAATCCTAGGTCCTAATTAATCATTGTACTTGATTAGTTTATTTGATTTTCATAATTTGATAAGCTAACCATGTAATGATTCATTGAAGTGTGTGTTTGTAGCTTGCAGGTACTTGACAATGATTCACACACACAATTTCAACCTACAAAAAAATAAAAGAGCTTGCAAAACATACTCAAATAAAAAACACGTTAGCTTAGAGGGTTATTTTGCAAGTAAAATAATAAAAAAGAACCCGTGAAGTCGGTCTCACCGGGCGTGCCCAAAATGTATGAGAGAAAATGTGATTAAAGGAATGTGATGCAAACCTCCTACACCCAAGAAGCTCTCCTTGATATTTGGATGTGTCCTCAAAGATGTTGCTCAAGCTCCATGATTTGGGATGATTTCTGCATTATAATGGTATGGTTTGATATTTTGGCTCTCAAAATGGCATTATAAAAATACTTCAAGAACATATAATTTGTGAATGGAAGAGGGTTCCATTTATAGGCAAAGAGGAGGGAAAATGAAGGGTTAGGATTTGAAACTTTGTGGATGACCAAAATGCATTTGAGGGAAATCACATGGATTGTTCTTCTTCAAACTCATAGCCTTGTGACAAGTGTCCAAGATATTTAGTTGAAGATTGGGATGAAATAAGCAAAGTGTGACTTTGCTTCCCTAATCTTTATGGTTAGGATTATGCAAATGGTAATGAAATAGATTAGTATTAATTAGTGGACAAGTGGGATATTTAGGAAAATGCAAGTGGGGGAGGATATTTTGGGTTCAATTTTGAATTTATTTTAATTCTAAATGGAGGAAAGTGGGTGAAGACATTTTGGGTTGAATCTTGAATTTCTTTTAAGTCAAAATGGAGGAAAATGGGTGAGGATTTTTTGGGTTGAATTTTGAATTTCTTTTAAATCAAAATTGAGGAAATTCGGTGAGGATATTTTGATTGAATTTTGAATTTCTTTTATTTCAAAATAGATGAGGATTTGGACGAAAGAAGAAAAGTGTGACTTTGCTTCCCTAAATCTTTATGAGGAAAATGTAAGTGGATGGGGATTGGGAGAGGATAAGGATTAATTAAGCCAAATAAGATATTTGCATAATTAAAGTAGAATTAAGGGGTGCAAGTAAGATGAGTAGGAATATACAAGTGGGTGAAGATATTTGTGTTGAATTTTGAATTTCTTTTAATTCAAAATAGAGGAAAGTGGGGTATTTAATTAAATACGTAGGTTTATTTAATGAAATAGATTTTGGGACATTAGATAAATTATACTAATTAATTTATCTAGGGGGATTAGTAAAAAGGGGGAATTAATTAAATAAATAGGATATTTAATTAATAGGGTAACTATAGAAGAATAAGAATTTGATTATTAATTAAATAAAATATAAATGTCTATTTAATTAAATAGGATAATGATGTTAGATAAATTAATTTACCTAAAACTATAAAAGATGAGTAATTAATTAAAAGAATTAATTATATTTCATATTTGGATGTCTTGTAGACCTCATGGAAAGACATGTTGTCAATTAGTGCCAAAACACTTATTCATTTATATGGTTATAGTGTTGACTGAGCCAACAACTTGAAGTGTTACCCGAGCTAAGAAGTTGCAGTTTCGACCAAGCAGTTAGTTCCAAATAGTATCACCCAAGTAACCAGTATTACCAGAGTTGCATACCATCCCTGAGTGATCAATGTGGCCCAAGAACCCAGTGTCAACTGAGTTGTAGAGTTTCCAGTTCACTGTGTTGCCTGAGTGTCAATATATGACCCAAGTGGATTACTAGACCCAAGTATCAGCATCGGGTCAACATAGTACATATTTTTTTATACTATTTAATATGATAAGTAGCTGACTTGTGGAGGTAATTAATTTGGATAAGATATATATATGTAGGATACTTTGTTTATCCAAATAAAGAAGTAAGTAAGATATCAATCATCAAAACAACATTGATGCAAAAATGAAGTGGCAGATTGATTAGAAGGCTACAATAGTATAAAGGAACAACAAACACTCATTTATCACATTTAGGTGATCAATATTAATTTAAAGGATCTTATTCAACAAATCAGAGTTGCATAAAATATCATTCACTGGTTCATCCTAATAGGTGTATCAGTAAAAATATTTTAACAAGGTTGACTTAACAGTCCTTCACAAATCTCCAAAAAGAGTGCATACTTAACTGTATTGTATAAATCCTTTCACAAGGTGGGCCTAATGGTCCTTATTGCTCCAAATAGGGCAGACCATCAGAAGTGATCAATTATAAGCCTTAACCGACCAACTTTAATACTGCATTTCTAAATCTCGTGGGTACCATCCCAACCTAGTTTTACTTTCTATTTGGAAGGTTTCTGGGTAACCAAATATTGTGTCAAGTCTTATGAATGTTTATTTATTTTTTGTTTCATGCATGCAATTAGATTAGTCAATCTAATAAAGGATAAAAATGAAGAAGTTTTTTTGGTTCCTGATTCATCCCCCCCTCTCAGTCACCTAGCCTACAATATATTTCCAACAATTAGTATCAGAGCGTAGGTTCTCTTATCATAAGTTTAACAACATGAACAAAGATCATAGGAAATATAAACATAAATACTAGAGAAAGCCATTAAAAATGAAAATATAGATCTACAAGTGGCCATGGATCAAATTAGAAAACTCAAGGAGAAGCTCTCTCATTCCCTGAAAAGAAGAAAAGAACTAGTAGTGCAAATGAATGATAGGTTACATAGATGAAAGAATCAAAGATTTATGCAAAGAAAGAAGTTCTGAAGAAGCTGATGCAGCCATTGAAGATCTACTTGCGAAGAATATAAATTTACATGAAGAAGTTAGAAAGTTGAAGAGAGAATGTAAGAAATTCATTCAGCCAGAATATGTGAAGTCATGGAACAAAATAACTAAGCAGAAAATGATAGAAAAATGACACAAGAAGATAAAAAATTGCTAGGTACAAGATTAGAGGAAAAATAAAATCAAATCCATCATTTGTCACTTTAGCAAGAAGATACGATAAATCAACTCAATAATGCAAATCAAGAAGTTTTCAATTTGAGGACCGAAAATGAAAGACTGCAAAATGACCTCAATACTGAAAAACAAACCAATGAGATTATGATGAATTCAAAAGTTAGCATGGATTAGTGGAAAGAGAAAACTCAATTCAGACATCATGGATAGACTGGATTAGGTTATACTGAATAATGTGAATCCTCACAACAAGGAGCTCAAAAGACCAAGAAACCTACATGTAATCATTGTGGTAAGTTAGGGCATACATCAAATAAGTGTTGGACCAATGGAAAGTCAAAATTTAATGGTAAGTGCTACAGGTGCAAAAAACATGGACATAGGGCAAGTGAATGTATTGAGAAACCTAAATTTGAAGGAAAATGTTTCAATTGTAACAAACAAGGTCATAAATCCGCAAAGTTTAGAACTAAGAAGTGGAACCCTGCTGAACAATTAGCTAAGGAAATTTTTGGTTGGGATTAAAACACATGGAGAAGATGTTGTCATTCTGGTGAGTATGGGCACATTGGTGCAAATTGTGCAAAGACTCATCTCAGAAAAAGGAATCCTACTAAGAGATGTTATGTGTGTAAAAAACTTGGTCATCTAAGAAAGAATTGTATGAATAGAGAAAAAGTGGATACTTATTTTGAGAAAGGAAAAGAAAAAGTTTATGAAATCAAAAATTAGATGAGTCAGTAGTGGGTAAGGAAGTCTCTTGATAATTCAGACCAAAAAAATGAAGGAACAAATGGCACCCAAAATAGTGAATTGGGTGGATCCACCATCTTCAAATAAAGATGCAAGGAGATAACTGGAACTGTGCATACAAGCTATCATACATCAGTTCCAAATATGTTAGCAAGTCCAAATCTGCATATTGATGCACTAGGACACATTATGGTTCTAACCAAGTCAGGATCTTAGTTACAACTGAGTTACTCAGGCTTAACCGAGTTAAGTCGGGTTATATGGTTTCAAAAATGCGAAGTTAGTTTTCATTGAGCTTCCGAGTATGCCTAGGATAACTAACCAAGCTATGAAATATACTATGTACAGAGCATTTAATAAAAACTTTATATTGAAATTTCTCATAAATGGTGAAATCAAAGGGTTATTGTTTACCAAGGTTTACAGTTTGCAGAGTGATTAAGAACTTTTAGTGATTTCAGAGCAAATTTGTGTTTGAAAGCTTTAGTTACAGCGAAGTTTCATCAATCCTCCAAGTTTTATGGCTTCTTCATCTATTAGTAAGATCAAGAAGGGATCTGAGAGGTTAGTGAGGAATGCAGTCTGCGAACCACCAAAGTTCAAACTTCATCCAACAATCGCAGAGGAGATAGATCCAACGGGAGCACATTCCTAAATTCCTCCTAAGGTACTATTGATTCATGACATTCAAACTTACTATCACTACACCATTCAATAGCTAGGCACATTAGAGATGAATCAAGCATATGAGGCACGTTTTGTGGGTGGAAACCTGAAGCCAGAACACAAGCACCTTGAAGTGAAGGGTTTAACCCATATCCTGGATATGTCAAAGAAATTTTAGATAAAGTGGATTAGGTTTATTCTGAGCCGTGCTCACAACATGCATCTCTGGCTGGAGAAACCCACGAAGATCACTAAGATTATGCTACACTAAGTGACAGGGTACCCAATGGTCGACAAACCTAAAGCAACTAAAACCCTACCTCAAGATGATCTAGCCAAGAAGACTCTTGCTGAGTGGGATGGAAGAGGCATGAAGTTGAATGGAGTCATTAACATGGAGCTAAAGTTTAGAATTCATGTGATTGCACATAAGATATATAGTTCCAGCCGACCAAATAGTGTTCCATGTGAGGTTGTGCACTTGGCATACAAAGTAGTGAAGAATAATCTATCGTTCGACCTAGCCGAGTTGCAACTCATCCAACTGAGCAAAGAAATGGAGAGCATCCGAGCATCTAAGAAAAATCCATGTAAGTTTGGTTCACTCTTGGTCTACTTATTCTTTTATGTTCAAAATTTTTTCCCTTCAAAAGGCACAATTGTATGGAAGAAGGACATGCCTATAATTTATCAGATAAATGAGTTTATAGCAGAATTGGGAGATAATTTTGAAAGTATCATAGATGCATACATTGAAAGCTTCAAAGAGAAAATGTGGATTAGATTCAGAATTCCCAAACAATTGGTAGAAGAATTTAAGGATGATATATGTTTCCTAGTTGATTGTGACAAAGTGAAAATCCAAGCAGTCAAACCTGTTAGAATTGATGAACATCAATACAACCAAGATCACCTGCATGCAAAGAATATTACGAGACAGAAGCAGAAGACAGAGAGGCAGAAGAATCTATGGAGGCCGATAGGCTAGAGACTGCAAATGCATGTTGAAAGAAATTATGTTCTATATTCAACAATGAAATTATTTACAATCTCGATACTGAAAAGAAAAGCGGTGAATCCTTATAAAGGATACCGAATCCCTAAAAGGGAAACTCTCAGAAATAGAAAGTTCCTAAGTCTAACTTAAGCACAAAAGAGTAATTACTAAATTACTCTAACACCCCCCCTTAAGT
>MU224332.1:1143437-1160758 GCA_018584345.1 Thuja plicata | reverse complement strand
TATATATATATATATATATATGATATGCCCGCCTCAAAAATGTAAGGGAAATACAAGTGGAATTTGCGTAAATAAAATTAGGAAAGCATTAAGGGATTAAAAAATGGCTTTTATAAAGGGAATTCATTCTGGAAAGAGAAGACATACACGCATATGTAAAAGGTCAAGTTCAAACTTTGGAGAAATAAATACAAAATTTCTGGAATGAATTTGAGAAGAAGTCATGAGTGTTAATTGGAAAGATTAGGTACTGATGAGAGGGCGGGCTAGGTTAATTAGTTCTAACAAACTTCAAACTCTTTTAGATTGAATTAAACTTTGATCCTTTTAACCATTAACTGATAGTGATTTTAACCGATAGCGTTCTGATTATTACGGATAAAATGTAAAAAAAACATAAATGAAATAACAATAATCACAATCAGATTCACACCCATAACACTTGAATTCCACAGATACCTTAAGCGCCTTCATGGTAACAAAAAAGATATTATGAAGGCCTTTGTCAATGGGTGGGATAATGGTAAAGTGAATATCCTTGGCAAATATGTCAAGCTTACTCTGGATTTTTTGGTTGATATCATGGGCCTTCCACTGGAGGGAATGCAATTTATTAAAGATAAAAAGGAGGGTAACAAAGGGTACAAAAAATTCCCCAAAATAGATGAGGAAAGGGCAATGCTGGTGAAGAACAATCTGGACTACGTCAATTTGTCTAACATTAAATGCATTTGGGTATTTGTGATAAGGGCAATCATGGAATATTTTACCCTGGACGACAGATTCTCTAAGGTATACAACTATCACTTTGTCTTGGCAAATCACTTTCGTCATGACATTAGGGTTTGTTTTCCCTTCTATCTTTTAAGTTTGCTCAACCAGAGCATAATTGATCATAGGGAAAAGTCTTCCCCTATTCTACATGAAGGTATTATGTTGCTGATAATGGATTATATTAAAGATCATATCCCTGACCCTATCCCCAAGAGCATTGAGAATGTTAAAAGGAAGAGCTTGAATACGCCCACTGGTAAGAGCCCTAGTAAGTCGAAAGCTAAAAAAAGCCATAATAGCTCTGTTGAGCCTGATATCTCCTTATCTATCTATGATGATATTGAGGGCATGAAGATAGATGGTGATCAGGATGTTGTCTCTTTTGAGGATGAGGGTTTCATGATAAAACCAGGAAAAAATGATAATACTAAAAATAGTAAAGTTGAGCAGCTAGAGGGTAAAGGCTAGAAAGAGGAAGACCAAAAGATAGAGAACATGATTGAAATTGACAATATCAATGACACCCACATCAAGGATATCACTGCCAATAATGAGGTGGACAAGGAGCAGGATCAAGATAATTAGGATTCCAACATGGAGTCAGGGGATAAGAATATCCGTATTCAGAATAGCGATGGTAAAACTGTTGAGGTGGAGGAACAGAACCAAGATTGTCATATCCCCCACAATGTGGAGGAGAAAATGGATGTTTCTAGGATGAATGAAGAGGAGAACACTGTCCTTGATGAAGAAACTATTAAAGATGTCAATGATGAGCACATCCATGAAACCCTGAGTGATAAAGGTGAGGTGAAGAATGATCAGAAGAACATAAGCCTTAATGACGAGCTCCGTGAGAAGGAGGTCAATGTTAAAAGGATGGCTTCTCTTACCTTCCTTCAAATGGATAGAAATAAAGTGGAGAATAGCTACAATATGGATAAGTGGATTCAGGATGACATGAACTAGATGAAATCTAACCATAAAAGTATGGAAGATAGAATTTATTTGCTGGAGGATATTGTGGACAAAATGTGCAATGACTCTATTATGTATCAGCAAGGTAATGATGTGTTTGATAAGGCTAACAACATGGATAAAAAGATTAGCATTCTGGTAGATAACAAGCTTAAGAACATTACTAATAAGATAAACAACAACAAAGCACTTCTGAAAAAAATTGCTACATTAGTAAATTGGCATGAAAAACTCTGTGGATAATTTGAATTCTCTGTATAATCTTCTCGAGAGTAACTACAATGACAAGGTTAAGATTGAGAATGAAGACCCCCAAGAAATTTAGACTTCAGGTCATGGAACTAGGACATGCTCAAGCACAAAAAGGAAGACCGACATCCAGGCCAAAGATATTACCAAGCTGAGGGATTCGATCCAGTGCTTGGAACTTCAGATGGTCGAAGTTTAGATGCTAGAAGACCAGATGGGAAATGTTTAGTTGCTTGGCTGGAAGTTGTTGGGTGCTGGAAGTTTTTGGATCTTCGTCTGCTGGGAGTTTTTTGTTTCTTTTTTTACTTTTTCACTTTATTTTGAACTCTAAAGCTCTATCTGGGTTTTAGCCCTTTCTCGGTGTGTTGTCATGCTTGATAGCTCATTCTTTTTCTTGTTGTTTCCTGTTTATCTTTCTTCTTTTATGTAAAGGGTTTTGAGGTCCCTTCAAAACCTGTTGTTACCTTAATCAAATACACTTGTATTTTGGTTATATAGAAACCCTTGGTCAGAGGGAAAAACTACAGTGGGGATGACATCCACAACTCTTTACTGCAGAATTTTTTTTTTCCTATTAGGCCTACAATATGTCACCTTCCGAGTGACTCACATGATTAGGAGTGATTGATACATTGTTAAGTGTATCTACAATCCTATTAAGATTAATCTACTAAGATATTTAATCCCATCTATACTACATTTACCATGTTAAAGGATTTACAAAAGTTCATACAATAAACAAATTCTAAGTCATGTTAGAGACTACCCGATTAAAGGATTTACAATACCTTGTAGAAACTGTTAGGACTCTTTACAAAGTAGTAATGACTTGCATGCGCTTCCTTCTAAAGTTGTTCATATCCCTTTATGTTCACAATCTCTGTTCTATTTTTTCCTCTGCTTCTGATTTGCTTCTTTGCTCCACTTCTCTTTGATTACCTTTCCTAATATGTTCCTTAATCCTTTTTATATCTAAATATCCTTCTCTCATCCTTCATTCCTGACCTTTGATCTTAGGGTTAACCAAAATCTTAATCTTGATCTTCCCATAAATCATTTTTATGTTTTACCGCTTGTCATTTTCTTTGTGATTTCCCTTATATGGATACAGACCTGTCCCCATTGCCAATGGAAGGACTCTTAACTTGGGAAATCAAATATGGTGTGTCCTTGAATCCAAGAAATTGTGCATTTGTTACTAATCAAGGAAAGTTGTTAGGAAACATTGTATCAAAGTATGGATTGACTATCTAGATCTAGATAAAGTGGAGGCAGTTCTTTCTCTTCCACTTCCAAAGCACAAGGAAGGATTACAGAGTTTCCTTGGAAGGATCAAATTTGTAAGAAGGTTTATTCCTAACCTTGCTACTATGGTTAAATATCTTACAAGTATGTTGAAGAAGAACATAGAATTCACTTGGAACAAGGAATGAAGGGAATTTTTTTGAAGAGATTAAAGAAACTATTACATCTACCCCTACTCTTGCCAGTCCTATTTTTGACAGTGAATTTATCCTCTATACTCTTGGAGGACAATTAAGCATATCAATTGTCTTGACATAGTTGAATAATGAAGGTGCAAAGCAGCCCATTGATTTATTTAGTGAAGGGCTCAAAGAATATTAAGAAAGGTACAAATATGTAGAGACATAAGTTCTTTCTATCATAAGAGCTTTAAAAAAATTCAGACATTTATTGTCTAATAATATGATCCAACTCTTGGTCCCACATGCAAGTGTGAAATACTTTCTTTTAAACAAAGACATTAATGAGAAAAGAGTTGGATGGATCACCAATTTTATGGAATATGACATTGAAATTAAGATTACCAAACTTTTGAGGGGAAAATTCCTATGTGAACAAAGGTCTCATCTTCTGAGACATTCAAAGATGCTACCCTGTTATTGCAAGAGGAGCAACCATAAGAAATTGAAAATCAGAATGATTGGTTGCATGATATGACTATATTTTTTATAGAGGGAATATATCCAAAAGGTTTATACAAGGATAACATAAGGAAATTCACACTATAGTCTATTCCTTATGCATTATTAGATGGTATATTGTTTAGAAAAGATTCCAATGGTGTTCTACTAAGATGCATAAATTTAGATCATATTAATAGTTTGTTTGAAGAGTTTCATGATGAATCTTTAGGTGGTCATTTTTTGGCAAGGATTACAACCATGAAGATAATGAGGGTTGGATACTATTGGCCAACCTTTTTCAAGGATTCTCATCAATGGGTAGGAAAGTGCAGAAAGTGTGCATTCTTTTCAGGAAAGCAAATATTGGCTTCCCTTCCTCTTCATGCTATAGAAGTTTATTAACCTTTCACTCAATGGGGCTTGTATTGTATTGGTACAATAAACCCACCATTTAGATCTGATCACAAGTGGATCTTGGTTTCCTAAGATTACTTCACAAGATGGACAAAGGTAGTAGCCTTGAAAGATGCCACAAAGACCTTAGTAGTTGAATTCCTTGATGGTATTGCAACCAGATTTGGTGCTCCTTCAATTATCATGTTTTAGATAATGGTAAATCCTTTGTTGGGGATCACATCAGCTAATGGAAACTTGAACATGGCATATATTTGAAGGCCTATTCAAATTATTATCCTCAAGGTAATGGCCTAGCTTAGTCTTCTAATAAGAATCTTATCAGGATCATTAAAAGAAGAAATAGAGGAAAATCAACGGATTTGGCATACGAAGTAAAGGAAAACCTTATGGGATGACAAGATTAAACCCAAGAGAGTCCTTGGAATCTCACCTTTTATGTTGGTTTATCATAGAGAGGCAAGAGTTCCTCTTTCACTTGAGTTTCCCTCTCTTGAATTAGCTCACCTGTTGGAGCTAACCGAAGACGATGCCATGCAAGTCATCTTAGTAAAATTAATGGAGCTTGAGGAAGTAAAAATTTAGTCTATGAGAACACTTGAAGCATATAAATAATAGGTCAAGAAGATTTTTGACAAAAAATATACTGTTAGAGCCTTCAAGGAAGGTGACCTTTCTCTCAAATGAGATGCGAATAGAGCTAAGCCAGGAAAACATTCTAACTCTGATTATATGTGGAGTGGACCTTATGTTATAGTTAGTTCCATATAGGCTGTATGGTGAATTTATTCCCATTCCAGTCAAATGTGATTAACCTTAAACTTTGTTTTTGATAAATTTTAAGGCCTTTTATATACTAGTTTAGATTTCTAGTTTTCTAAGAAGTGCACAAGAACATCTATTCTCCCAAAATGAAAGGTTTTGGTTTTTTTTTTTAGTTGTAGAGAGGTTACAAGTTATATTAGTTTGAATCCATGCCCAATGGTTGCAAAGGCTACTAATATTATCATTTAGTAGGAAAATATCCCCTTGAAGTCACTAGAATTGTTGGCTATTTTAGCCCACAATTAGATATCAGAAGTGATCTAGATCAAAGACTTTAGTTGCAGTTCAACATGGATGGGGCTAAGAGCCCTAAAATCTCTAAGAAGTAGGTTTTCATACACCCTTAGGGTTTTATTTCAAACTAGACGTCACTTGTTCTAATTTGAGGTTGACCAATTTACCTGGTGACAAGCCACTTAATTGACTGTGGGAAGTCTCATGTCATTATCGGTAACTGACCCCTTTATCGGCTAAGAAATGTAGCATTTTTTGATGGAATTGGGTGTTCGATAGATTGCTTTTATGGTTGATTGATGTGCTTTCTTCATCCATAAGAAGTTTTGACGAAGCTTCTTCCAAGTTTTGTCGATGTGTATTTCGATGAGGTTCTATGGTTAGTGACGTCACTTAGAGTTTGTTCGATGTGGGCCCTCTTTGTTCAATGGGTCATTTTTGATGGATCTCTCCCCAGTTTCATCAATGATAGTATTTTGGCGGAGGTCAGTATTCTAAGAGATGTTTCCCTATTTTATCGACGCCCTTGTTTCATCGATAAGATGGATATTGATATGACCACTCTTTTATTCTTCATCAGAATACCATTTTTAGTGGAACTTTGTGTTAGACCAGGTAACTATATGTTTCATCGAAGGGCCCAGTTTTCTTGAAGAAAAATATTACAATGTGATTTCCCCTAGGTTTCATTGTCACGGGTTTTGGAGTTTGAGTTTCTATGAGGAGTTTTTTTCCTTCCATCAATGAGCTTCTTTCATCAATATAGTGTTTTTGATAAGGCTTTCACTCATTTCCATTGATGTATTTTTTGATTGAATTGCATGATCAAGTAGTGGTTAGCAGGATTAGCGATAGACTTTCTCTCATTGATAGGCCCATTTTTTATGACATTTGAGCTCCCTTACATCAATATCTCTTTCAATAGAGTTTTGTGGTCTACCAAGTAGCTAGGGGTCTCTTTGACATGCCTACTTCATCGAAACAGAGGTCTGTTAGAAATAAATGAGAGCAGGGGGGGGAGGGGGGTAAATCAGTGGCCTCAAAAATATTCCAATATATCAACCCAAAAACTTAGTACCACAATATTAAGCCTCTGGTTATCTTCAGTCCTACAAGATGTATGCCTTCAAATAAACTTATCAAATAACTACTCCTCAGAGTTCACTATTTAAACCTTATTCTTATGTTTACCGAATAGCAGTCTTTCATTTACCAAAAAACAATAAATTACTTAGTGTATACTGATCAATCTAGATTAGTTATGTTTAATGCAAAACACTAAAGTAATGATTCATAAACACATTGACACATGGATTTTTAATGTGGAAACCCTGTTAAGGGAAAAACCACTTGGGACCGGTAACCCAAAATTTTCACTCTCCTGAAGTGAGATCGGTGAAGAGACAACCCTGTTAAAGGTTACAAAACACTATTAGGTGTGACCTTGTTAGAGGATTTAAATATAATAGTTTGTCACTTGATATCAGGCATCTCTATGCTACCTTCTGTGACCAAACCCAGTGTAGTTTGTCAAATGGTATCTGGCATGTCATGCTATCTTCGTGATCAAAATTTTTGATACTCCTTGGAATGTATCTCAATATAGAAAGGATTGTTAAGTCCTGCTTGGTTAAGAGACTTTCTAAATCAATGGTTAAACTGAAACAAAAATTGATCTGTTCACACATATAACTTATACTTGCAGATTTTCAGATCTGTTGTAAGCTCATTAAACCATTCCGATCAATATATATTTTCAATAACTTTGCTCCACTCCTTTCTTCTCAGCGATGTTGTGTTTCTCTGTTGGTTAGTGTCTGTAGAAATCTTTATCTCTTTCCCCAGCTTGATTGATCAGGACTGTATGAAGTTGTTCTTCATCAGTTTCTGTTCAACATTCTCTTTTTCATTCACTCCCCTTAATTCGTAATGAATTAAGTTGTCTCTTTATAGACATGATATCACCATTTCTCACTTCTTGATTTTCTTGTTCTTGGCATGATCCATAATCTTAGCCAATCTTGATTTTAAGCTTAAGTCCTATTTTATCTCGTAGAAATCTTCTTTCCAATTGGATAAAGAAGATTTAAATATTTTACTTTTCTCTGGCTTTAACTTGTCGATTAAAAAAATGTCAACAACTAGTTAAGTCTATCTTTAGCTCTGCCAACTAATTATTTTTTAATTTCTAAACTCCAGTTAACTTTGGTGTTTTAACTCTTTGATAGCTTCCATCAACACTTCAGATCTCCTCGGGCTTCTCCATCGATGTTTTCTGTCCGTCGGGCTTTTCTGTCCATCGGTTAACACTATAATTCTGGCTGTTTGTAATGCTTGTGATTCTTCTCATTGGTAATGCTTGTCAGCTTCTTTTCTTAGGCATCACTGTGACTTTCCTCTTGATTTTCTCTATCCTTCAGTTTCCACTAGCTGTCAGTGTTTGAAGTCACTTAGTGAATGTTGGTCTTTTATGCATTACTAAAAGCATAATATTTATCTCTCTGATTCTATGAAGTCTTTGACACTTTGAATATAACAGATCAAATTATATCAAATTGACATCAATGAAAATACAATCCATTAACTGATTTAATGTCTTGCATTATCTTTCTGCATTTTGGTGATCAACTTAACATCTTGAAAAATTCAATCAGTTACATGTCATCAATCTCCCCCTTTGGCATTTATGGCAACACACTACATTATCACACTATATTATTACTAATACAATAGGAAAGATAATAGTTGAAGTTCATCAATCTCTCCTATCATAACTAATACAAATGTCTGGCTCTCGGTAAGCTCATATAACTTAGATTTTTTCTTTTATAGTGTGTTATTCAATCTTCAATCCCTTTACCAAATATAGGTATTAGCTTCTGATTTCTATTTCTGATATGTGCTCTGCCTTGACTATTCCTATCTTTGATAATCTCTTTTTCCTTTGGAAGCAATCTCTCCCTTTGTATGTATTCTATCTGTCATGTTGCTTCTCTCCCTCAGATGGATATTTCATATATAATCAATCTCTCTCTATGGATTATGATATAATTTCTTTCTAATAATGAGATAATCTCTCTCCCTTTGATAATGAGAATAATATCTCCCTTTGACAACAATGCCAAACAATTCTTCCATATCATCTTCCATCCTTTTTATAATATACTCCTTGAATTTCCCTATCCATCAGCAATACATTGTCTCGGGTGTTCGGTGCAGATTTGTACCTGTTACGAATGGGAACACTAAGAGGGGGGGGGNGGGTGAATCAGTGTTCAAAAATTTTATTATATTTTTGCAGATTGAAAATTAGCCCAATAAATAGATAAAAACTTCAATAAGAAAAGCATATAACACATAACACAAGATATATTTACGGGGAAGCCTTGATCAGAGGAAAACCCCGGTGGGAATTAGTACACACAAATAATTTCACTAGTCTTATGAACTTGTTAGAGTTCCTTTGCCTTGTTAGGAGAAGTCATTACAATGTTGAGTACAATTAACCTCTTAGGAGTCTTTTACAAATCCTGTTAAAGGTGGATGGCACACTGCTCAATAAGAAGAAGGATACAACCTCCTGATAATAGATACTCACAATATCTGAAAGTTGAACTGCTGTTATGAAACTGCTTGCCTGATTAGTTCCTTTTGTGTGCTGAAACTCTAATCACTGGTAGAGATTTATCTCATACTGATTATTCTTCTTTTATTTCTATCTTACTTACAATCATTATCTTTTCACCATTCAAAACTCTAATACAAAATACATGTTAAGTATATATACATACTCAATAGACGCGACCAAAACTTAAGACTTAGTCGGCACAAAATCAACATACACAATGCTTCCAAGTTAATTGGCTTAAGCGTGTTTACATGAGTGATAATAAAATAATTAAAAACATATTAAAATAGGTGCATAGCCATAACAAAATAAATTAATATGCGCTAATCAAAATCTGTAGTCGGCTCCATGCTCTGTTATGCTAAACTGCTTGTGACACTTAGTTTTCCTTTAACTTCATCATACAGACATATCTGATGCTGTGTGTGTAGACTTAGTATAATGTTGTATCCAAAATATTATATCTGAAGGCGTAGGTCATGATGAGTTCATTCGCACATGCACTGGTGCTCTGATCAATGGGTATATCTCTGTCTGCACTGTCTTCTATACTTAGCTAAATTCTTATCTTCAAAGTTTATGAACTGACTATCAAAACTTCATATGACTTTGTTGCCATAATGACAACACAAAACTAGTCATATAATATTAGTAAAGTCAACTTGCCAAAAGTACCTTGCCATGTACATATGTATCTGTTGCTATCTATATCAGTGCTTGCATCAACATGAATGATCTTCTGATTTGTGTATAGGCTGATGTAGCCTCCTAGTTATCTTACTGACCGATAGACAAGGGTTGTACCCCAAATGTATCTTTTGATAATGGCTTGGTAAAGATGTCAGCTAATTATTCCTTTGATTGAATATATTCCAGTATAACCTCTTTTGCTTACACTTGTTCTCTTAAATAGTGATACTTGATTTCTATATGCTTAGTCTTAGCATGCATTACTCAATTTTTAGAAATGTTAATTGCACTGGTATTATCACAATAGATAATCACTCATTCAAGGATCTTCATATTCATACCTTCCAGCAACTGTTTGATACATGCAAGATTGGAGAAATTTGCAGCAACAGCCACATATTCTAGTTCTGCAGTAGACTGAGAGATGCATCCTTGTTTCTTGATGATGCATGTGACAAGTCTGCCACCCATGAATAATGCTCCTCCAGTTGTGCTCTTTCGGTCATAAATGTTTCTAGCCCAATCAACATCTGTATAGACTTGTAGCTCAAATTTTCCTTCTGTTTTATACCATAAGCCATAGTCCTTGGTGTTCTTTAGATATCTCAGAATTCTCTTGACAACAGTCATATGTGATTCTTTGGGATTAGCAGAGAATCTTGCAACTATTCCAACTGCATGTGCAATATCTGGTCTAGTATGAACAACATAGATTAGTTTTCCAACCATTGATCTATACAAGGTTTGATTTACCTCATTTGACTTATCTTCCTTTGTCATCTTACATCTAGTAGCCATAGGTTTTCCAACTAGTTTGGAATCTTCCATCTTGAATATCTCCAACAATTCCTTGATGTATTTGGACAGAGTGATATATATTCCTGCATCTTGTTGAAGAATATGTAGACCAAGAGAGAATTTAATCTCCCCAAACATAGACATTTAAAATTCTTTTCTCATTTCATTAGTAAAGTATTTTCATAACATTTCATTTCCCCAAAAAATGATATCATTAACAAATATTTCAGCAATCAGAATATTACCATCGGTATCTTTTTTTAAGTATAGATTGCTATTTTCACTTGTTCTTACAAATTAAATGTTAATGAGATAGGAATGAATTCTTTCATACCAAGCTCTCGATTCTTGTTTCAATCCATACAAGGCTTTATGTAGTCTACATACCATGTTTCTCTTTTCTGGATCAACAAACCCTTCTGGTTGTTCAATGTATACCTCTTCTTCTAGTATTCCATTTAGGAATGTAGATTTGACATCCATCTGGTATACCTTGAATCCTTTGAATGCAACATAAGAAAGAAGAATTCTAACTCCTTCTAGTCTAGAAACGGGTGCAAATGTTTCACCATAATCAATACCTTCTTCTTGTGCATACCCCTTGTATACTAATCTTGCTTTGTTTCTTGTGACTTCTCCATTATCATTCAGCTTATTTTTGAATATCCATTTGGTACTGATGACATTTTTGTCATCTGGTCTCAATACTAGTATCCATTTACTATTACTCTCAATCTATTCTATTTCTTCATTCATAGCACTGACCCATTCCTCATTTTCAAGTGCAGTATTAACAGATTTAGGCTCAAAATCACAAAGTAAACATCTAGTGTTTAGTGACTTACTTCTTGTTCTCATTCCAGCCTTCTTGTCTCCTATTATCTAATTCTGTGCATGATCTTTTGACATACTTGGAAATTTTTGGCTTAGCTCTTTTTCCATCATTCAGATTATCTTCTTGACCTTCATTCTAGTCTTCATCGCTCGGTACATCATCTTGAGTATTATCCTGATTTTTGGTAATTGCACCCTGATGCTTAGTTGTAATGTTTTGTTTCTCGAGAAAAATACACTATTGCTTGGATAGAGTGTTAGTTTCTTTAGTGTAAACAAACCTATTGTAGTCTTCTGGTTCTTTTCTTCTTTCCTTATCATTCTTTCCTGCAAATTCATTTATTCTTACATTTGCACTTTCAATGATCTTGTTAAGATATTTATAAGCCTTACTTTTGGTGGAATACCCTAGAAAGATACCTTCATCACTTTTGGAGTCAAGCTTTCCATTTCTATCATCTTTTAAAATATAACATTGAATACCAAAAGTTTTGAAGTAACTTACATTGGGTGTGTAACCATACCAAAGCTCATAGGGTGTCTCCTTTATGTACTTCAATTGTACTTTGTTCAATGTGTAGACAACAATACTGATAGGTTCCCTCCAGAAAGTTTGAGTGATGCTTTTCTCAATCATCAATGTTCTTACACAGTCAACAATTGATCTGTTTCTCCTTTCAGCAACTCCATTTTTTTGCGGTGTTCTCGGTGCAGAAACCTATCTTTTAATTCCATGCTCATTATAGAAATTAGTGAATTCATCTGAGATAAATTCCCCTCCTCTATCTGACTTTAAGCATTTCAATTTCTTATCACTTTGTTTTTCTACCATAGCCTTATACCATTAAACATCTTGAATGCTTATGATTTATCTTTCAAGAACATAATTGTCATCATTCTAGAATAATCATCTACAAAGAGAATGAAATACCTATCACCATAGTAACTCTTTGTCCTCATGGGTCCACATAGATCAGTATGGACTAATTCTAGAATTGCATTAGATGTATGGGCTTTACTCTTGAAACTAGAATTTGTCATTTTACCTTTCTGACAATTCTTGCACATGATATGCTTGGGCTTTGTCATGCTCAATAAGCCTCTGACTTTCCTTTTATTGCTTATCTTTATCATGTTGTCAAAATTTACATGACACAATATTTTATGCCACAACCATATCTCTTTGTTTCTAGCCATCAAAGAAGTGGTGTTAATGTCATCCAGATAGAAAAGGTTACCTTTTGTCTGTTCACCAGTTTTGATTAGCCTTCCTGAATCATTGAAGATCCTTGCCTTCTTATTCTCAAATGCTACTCGGTGACCTGTATTGTTCAGTTGTGAAACACTTAACATATTATAATTCAACCCTTTTACCCAATAAGAATTTTCACATTTGATCAGGTTATTCAGCATTATGGTTCCTTTACCTTCAATTGGACAAGGTGTGTCATTACCCATTCTTACTGAACCACCATTATAGTAATCAAAAGTTTCAAAGTTTTGCTTATCACCAGTCATGTAGTGAGTGTAGCTGCTATCTATAATCCTGACACCATTCTTACTAACCTTAGATATGAGTGCAGTTTCTACATACCTTTCTTCTTCTTCGTCTGAATCATCTTTCATGGCTACAAATACCATCTCAATATATTCTTGAGATTCAGTGTCAATATCATCAGCTCTGTTCTCAGCTAGGTAACAAGCTTTCTTTCCTTTGTCCTTGTAGTCTCGGGTATCTCTTCTATGAGATTGTCGATTGCTTCAGTAATTTCTTTTATCACCTCGGTCAAACTTCTTTTCATATGTTCTGTCATTACTTTTGTCATATTTTCTTCGGTTAGGACACCTTGTAGCAAATTGTCCAACTTCTTTACAATTAAAACATACAAGTGGTAATTTACCTTTGTATCTACCTTTGCCTTTCTACAATCTTCTTTCCATTAGTGCTTCAATCTCATCAAGTCCTTGATCCTCATTGTCACTTTCACTATCATTTCTCATAGCGTGTCTATGACTTGACTTAGTTATTTTTAAAGAATATTTGAATGCAAAATCTATAGATGGTAAGACACTATTATCAAAGTTATTCATCTCAAATGAAATCAGATTATGTAGAGTAACTGTATTGTTTTCAACTGCTCTCATTTCATGAATATCAGATACTCTAATATAATATATAGGTAGTAAGGTTCTTAGGATTTTACTTACCATTATCTCTTCTTCAAGTACACCTCCAACTCCTCGGATAGGATTGACTACCTCTTTGATTCTGCAACTATACTCAGTGATATTTTCTCTTTCTTTCATCCTTAGGTCATCAAACCTCCCTCTTAGGCTTTCTACCTTGGCTCTTAGTACATTAGCATCTCCTCCATGTACCAACTTCAATTTATCCCACATTTTCTTTGCAGAGGTGCAAGTTTTGACATCTTCCAACTCAGCATCGGAGAGTGAGGAAGCAAGTTCTATCATCATGCAATTATGCTCAGGATTTTCTCTCAATTTATCAAGAGTGTGAGGTCCTGTAAGCAACACATATTCAATATCAAGGTGTTGAGTAAAATCATTACCAATACCTAATAGGTGGAGTCTTATTCTGCTTTGCCATGGTGCAAAGTTGTCTTTATTCAACCTGGGCACATCTTTCTTGTTCATCTTGTGATCTTTTGCTTGAGTTGTTAAACTCTCTTTCTAAGAACACAAGCACTGATACCAATTTTTAGAAATAACTGAGGGGTGGGGGGGGGGGTGGGTGAATTAGTGGCCTCAAAAATATTTCAATATATCAACCCAAAAACTTAGTACCACAATAGTAAGCCTCTAGTTATCTTCAGTCCTACAAGATGTATGCCTTCAAATAAACTTATCAAATAACTATTGCTCCAAGTTCACTGTTTAAACCTTATTATTATGTTTACCGAATAGCAGTCTTTCATTTACCGAAAAATAGTAAATTTCTTAGTGTATACTAATCAATCCAGATTAGTTATGTATAATGAAAAACACCAAAGTAATGACTCATAAACACATTGACACATGGATTTTTAACGTGGAAGTCCTGTTAAGGGAAAAGCCACTTGGGACCGGTAACCCAAAATTTTCACTCTTCTGAAGTGAGCTCGGTGAAGAGCCAACCCATTTAAAGGTTACAAACACACTATTAAGTGTGACCTTGTTAGAGAATTTAAATAGAATAGTTTGTCACTTGATATCAGGCATCTCTATGCTACCTTTTATAACCAAACCTGGTGTAGTTTGTCAAATGGTATCTGGCATGTCATGCTATCTTCATCATCAAATTTTTGATACTCCTTAGGATGTATCTCAATATAGAAAGGATTGTTAATTCCTGCTCGGTTAAGAGACTTTCTGAATCAATGGTTAAACTAAAACAGTAAATGATCTGTTCTCACATATAATTTATACTTGCAGATTTTCAGATCTATTGTAAGCTCATTAAACAATTATGATCAATATATCATTTCTATACCTTTGGTCCACTCCTTTCTTCTTGGTGATGTTGTGTTTCTCTATTGCTCAGTGTCCGCAAAAATCTTTAGCTCTTTCCTCAGCTTGATTGATTAGGACTGTATGAAGTTGTTCTTCATTAGCTTCTCTTCACCATCCTCTTTTTCATTCACTCCCCTTAATTCATAATGAATTAAGTTGTCTCTTTATTGACATGATATCACCGTTTCTTCCTTCTTGATTTTCTTGTTCTTGGCGTAATCCACAATCTTAGCCAATCTTGATTTAAAGCTTAACTCTTGTTTTATCTCGTAGAAATATTCTTGCCAACTGGATAAAGCAGCTTTAAATCTTTTACTTATCTCTGGCTTTAACTTGTCAATTAAAACAATTTCAAAAACCAGTTAAGTCTATCTTTAGCTCTACCAGAAAAGTATTTTGTCATTTTTGAACTCCAGTTAACTTCTGTGTTTTAACTCTTTGATAGCTTCGGTCAACAGTTCAATTCTCCTTGGGCTTCTCCGTCAGTGTTGTCTGTCTGTCGGGCTTGTCTCTCCATCGGTTAACACTATAATTATGGAATTTGATAATGATTGTGATTCTTCTCATTAGTAATACTTGTCAGTTTCTTTTCTCAGGGATCACTATGGCTTTGCTCTCAATTTTCTCTGTCCTTTGATTTCGACTAGCCGTCGGTGTTTGAAGACACTTAGTGAAAGTTGTTGTTTTATGCATTACTGAAAGCATAATCTTTCTCTCTCTGATTCTATGAAGTATTTGACACTTTGAATATAACCGATCAGATTATATCAAGTTGACATCAATGAAAATACAATCCATTAACTGATTTAATGTCTTGCATTATCTTTCTGCATTTCGGTGATCAACTTAACATCTTCAAACATTCAATTAGTTACATGTCATCAAGGTCTTCCTGGTCAAACCCCTTTGAATCGTGAATGGTGAAAGGAATTTAGATATTTAAAAACTAAAGACCACTTTTGGGTTCACTTTCCACATTTTTACTTGCAGAGCATTAAATTCAAGACACTTTTAGCTACTCCCAGAGAATAAACAATGCCATCAATACAAGGTTAATCTGATCTGATTTCCTTTCAGCCACCCCTACATACATAGTAATTTCAAATATTTGTTGCAGATGGTTCGAGGTTAATTATACACGCCATCTGGGTACAAAGTGTGGACTTTTGACTTCATAGTTATTGTCGACCTACTTCTGGCTTGCAGAGGTAATTCTTTTAGTTGCAGAGGTTTGAACTCGGAGTTCTTTCTGTCATTTCAAGGGGGACCGACTTGCTTACGGAGATTAGATCTATCCTTCTAGACCTAACCCTGGTTAGGATTTGAATTTCAATTGTTGATCATAGTTAAATGCCTGATCTAGAAAGGAAATGTTTGTAAATATTTTAGGATCTCTTCTTTGTTCTATGGCTAAATTCTTTCTCTATAATTGTAAGAAATCCTTGTATGAATTTCATGAAATCATTGTTTTACCTATTCTAAAATTTAATTGTTTAGTGCATTTTGCCTACATATTTGGACCTATTTCATCATCTAAAGTCTCCTATGACTATGTAATCCTTGATTGTTTAGTCCTATTTAGGGGATAATTGTATCCCTCCTAGGATTGAACTTGTCTCTTACCATCATATTAGGTTTAAGTTGACAAATATTTGGATAGTGTAGTTATATGCTTTTGTTGAATTCAAGTGCAGTTCTAGGAAAGAGGAAATCAAAACATTCAATTATGTGCATCAACCTCTTTTGTGTCATGCAATCCTTCTTCCCTTTCCCCTTCAAGTCATTATAGTCTAGGTGCATCCTAATTGTAAAGGAAGTTGGCCTTCTCTTGAGATTCAATCTCATTGATCAAGTCCCACATTGAGAGATTGTTTCCATGTTTCACAAGGTTGTTTAGGTCACTAACTATCACCTAAAATAGGGTGAAAACTTTTGTGACAATAAGAACATGGTGATCGATTGATATAACTTGTCATTAATTAAACCTACCCAATCTTCATCACCCCTGAATCTGTACAACTTGACAACTATGTCTGCAATCCCCACTTTTGTGAAGGCATGATAAATTGTACTGGGTAACTTGGATTGTCCTATCATCGGGGGTCAGAACCATTCTTTGGAAATCACATTCCTATAAGCCCCCCTTTTAGATTACCATCACTCTACGCTAAAGTGAAATAATAGTGAGCATATACATCTCAATTAGGCAGGTCAAAGAAATTTTGAAGGGTTGCCTTATCAAGAATCACTAAAAATCGATCATCACGTGTCTTGATTTCTCTAGTACTAGGATCATACCTATTTATACATTCCATGGATAGGTCTACATATTGTACTGTATGAGTTAATTTTGGCCTTCTAAATCAACCACACACTTCAACATAGTCATTCTTCATCAAGAACAAACAAAACTGAACATGAGTTATTCAGCCTGCCTGCCTCCATGATTCGACCTGTTG
>MU224332.1:1131715-1143337 GCA_018584345.1 Thuja plicata | reverse complement strand
ATATTATTTAATTCCTTTTATGTGTCTCAGCTAAAGAGGGTGAATTTAATTTAATTAAAGTGCTAGGACTTTATTAATTAAATTAATTCGATCATAGGATTTGTTTAGCCAAATAGATATTTAGGAAGTAAATGTGATGTATGATTGATACAGATTAAGGATTTTNTGCATTTGACACTCAGGTCGAGTAGAGTCAGTGAAAACTCAGAATTTGCCTAGTACAATAGGACTTTGATGATTTAGAAGAATGACAAATGCAACAAAATTGGTTGGGGTTGAAAGATGCCAATTTTGGGGGGTTACATGTACAATTATAGGAAACCAAATGGCTTGAATTAACCTACTTTTCACTAGCCTTTGAGGGATAGGATGTCTATTAGGATCCCTAATTTTTCTCCAAAAGTTGTTTAAATCAACATGCCCCAAATATTTTTTTTTATCTCTGATATCAGTAACACATCACTCAAGGCCATTTAAATGATCATACCCTTGATGGTTAAATCACATGGTTCAAAATTTAATGTAGTTTACTTTAATTGAGTGTGGACTTAAACTTAAGGCAACCTCAAAGTATAGACTAAAACAAGCTCTAAAAAATTTGAGAACTTACTAATTTGTTAGTGTTGTATGTGTAAAGAATTTTGATGCCCTATCTTCTTTTCTTCCATCCATGTTTATTGAAATGAATCACAAGAATTATGAATATAAACTCTTAAAGGTCTACCACTAATAACATTTATTCGAGCATTCAATGC
This sequence comes from Thuja plicata, assembly GCA_018584345.1. Classification (NCBI taxonomy): domain Eukaryota; kingdom Viridiplantae; phylum Streptophyta; class Pinopsida; order Cupressales; family Cupressaceae; genus Thuja; species Thuja plicata. The sequence continues at coordinate 1,142,582 of MU224332.1, read as the reverse complement.
ACATACCTTGCACTACAACTCTTCACTTGATGACACCACCTCAACTTTTTCAAATAAAGTAAATTTCTTTCAAGACTTTGTCAAAACTTACCTCTTGAATTTGAACTACCTCTTAAAATGATGCCTTTTTTCTTTCATTCATGACTTTCGAAATCATTTCTTTGAAAACATGTTGGGGGCAGAATTAGTTCTGGAACCAATGGGCATACCCGAAACACTTTATAGGGAATTCAATATCTTTCATTGAGTTTTGTTAGCGCCTCGGGAACATAAGGCCCTTCTTACCTTTGCCTTGAATATTCACTTCAAACTTAGTTCCACTTTGAAGATCAAGTCTCAACAAGGGTTCCAAAACTACTAGTTGGGCCTGAAATACTTAGGAAGAACATTCAAAAACTTTATTGGGCTTTGACAAGTACTTTAGAATCTTTCTTTATTATGTTTTACTTCTCTTCCATTGATACCAAAGTTCCACTTTGAGCTTCAAATTCCACTTTGAGTGCTAGAACTTGGATCGGGGCCCGATGAACTGAATAAGAAGTTCCCGATCTTCTTCCATGTCCTACTAGTACTTCTTTACACTTGAAATCATAATTTTATTTTAAGCTTCAAATTCCGACGGGAGCTCTAGAATTAACATCGGACTCTGATAATTGCTTGTGAGCAAGGACTTGGACACTTAGGAGAAGACTCAAGATATGACTTTAATAATTTAGGGTTCATGATAATGTTAGACCCTGATAAGACAAATGGAACAAGACAAAGACAACGACTTAATGCGAACATACAACTTTACTACATTCCAATAACGATATCAGATTTTGAAATGACTTCCAAAATAACACATAAATTCTGATGACATGATTTAGGACTTAAAAGAGTTAGAAACATAACCCTAAAATACGAAGTTTCGAGATAAGGGCCAAAACTTAGGCAACACAAATATAAAGTATAAAACTAAATATTTAATTTAAAGTAAAAACATCACAATGACTGATTTGAATATAATGCAACATATCGCACCAAAAAGGGCCCTATAAATCTGTCGTCCATATCCAGCAAGGTGAGGCTTCAAGTGTTGTATGAGGGTCTAAATCCCGGGCACTATTATTTAATTGTCTTAGGCCCCATTTGTTTGGGGAATTGGAATTTGACTCAAAACCTTATTATCACAAAATCAGGTTTTAAAAATCCCGGTTTTGCATCTTGGGGAATTGAAATTCGACTCTAAACCTTATTATATCAAAACCAGGATATGATTTCTAATTCCATCTATTAGTAGGAAGATGATGCCACTCATTTTGGTGTCTAAACCTGGTTTTACTTGACAAATCCAGAATTGCAATTTAGAGAAACAAACAGCGGATTTGCAAAAACGAGAAGTGTCACTCCCAAAACCGGGAAGTGTCACTCCGTGAAACAAACAGGGCCTTACTGTTGCCCCCAAAATACAATTACCAGGTGTAGGATATACCAAAAATTCACTACTCATTTCCTTTTCCATGAAGGAGACGCACTCATAGCCATGGTGCGATCCTCAGCCACAAGTTTTTCAATATATTAGCGAAATGATTTTCATGAATCTTAGAATAACGACAGTCATTTGTATTATACGACAAAATTGCATCAATTTAAGTGTACGACGATGAAATTAAACTCTTTTTACTCGTATTGTTCATTCTTTTTAATTTAGTTGACAGAAGACGATGTGACGTGAAAAAAAAATAAAACCCATGAACTAAAACCGCAATCGAAATCCATGAACTAAAACCGCAATCGAAATCGACTGAGTTGTCCCAGAAACCGGTTTATATTCGTATCTTGCAGTCTCACTCAGATATTTTAGGGTGCGAAACAATTGAATATTGAGATCCAAACAAGAAACGGAATTCTTTATATTATCTTTTATGATTTTTAGGTGTTTTCGAAAAGTATCATTGAGATATTTTAGTGGGCGAAACAATTAAATATTGAGATTCAAACAAAAAATGAAATTATTTATATTATCTTTTATGATTTATAAAATATTGTTCTAATATGAATAGATTTAACATAAATTACTTATCTATCACAATGAAAAGGAAAGAATATTTGAAATATTTTCTCTTTTAAGAATAAATATAACTAATTTCCTAATGATTGATTAAGTTTCAAGTATTTAAGGTTATAATGTTTTCACAATTCTTAGATTGTTTTAAGTAGGACATCAAAAGTAATATTTCTATGTGCTAGAAGTGAGATTGCATAGGAGGTGTATTAATGCGTCATATATACCAAAAGAAAGGGAAGGATGATATAATTTCAAAACCAAATTGTTAATACGTTTTAAATACACATTATTATAAATTTTGTCAATAATGAATAATAATTTGTGGGGCTTTCTTTTGAAAGAGTTTTCCCTGCTACATATTGTATAATGTATTTTTATATGTTTTCTACAATTTAATTTTAAGTAATTTTATTTATTTGTAAATGACTAAATGTATAATAGTACATTCTTAACATCCACAAACATAATCAATTATCTAGGGTTTCATCTAAAGTTCATATTAAATCATTTCATGGCATTTAACTGTGCACATGGAGAATAGTGTAATAGCTTGCACAATAGATAAAGCTTTGATTGATGACTTGTGTAATGATAAAGAAAGTATCGAGCAATTTGTTTGGTAGGGTTATAGAACAAAAAAGAAATGAAAAAGCTTGTGAAAAATATCATACAAGGTAAATTGCACTAATAAAAATTTATACAAGGTGCATAGACAAACTCAATCCAACCAACAAATAAAACTACCATGTAACTAATATGATCTAACATAAAACATCAAAACATATGCACAAGAGTTAATCTAGTATGTGCAAAACCAAAAGCAAAAAGAAAAAGGTATTAAGAGTTAATCTAGTGGTCTTTAGTGTATGCGTGCTTTTAAAACTTGTAGGTCCTATATTAATTTCATGCTTCAGAATGTCTTGTTTTATTTTGTATCCTTTCATATTTCAAAAGGTACTTCGTAAATCAACCATAACTTGTTCAATAATTCCCCAATTTGGGATCATTCATAAGGAAATACTCAAGGTGGTTTTTAGTAGTTGTAATTTTTTTGAGGCTCTTTTTAATATGAAAGACCAAATTTAGGAACCCTTGTGCATAAAGAATTGTTAGCAATCGAGATTGCACCCGAAATGCAAAGTTAAGAACCTTGAAATCTTGTTCTAATATAGAAACATTCTCAATGGTGGGTAATATAGTGTTGAGAAAGAATCTCCAGATCATAGGCCGACTTCCTCCTTTGTGCTCACCTAAAATTAAAATTGTCCAAAAAAGAGTTTAAAAGGATTAACTTGTGATAATGGGAAATACTAGACTAACTCGTGATGCACCAATAACAATTGACTTGCAGTAAAATCCCATGAGACCTTTTATAAAACACTTCAAATCACAACCAAATTTAGACAATCCTTGCGAAATTGACTGTATGACATTTCTTTTATACCAATATTCAAAGAGGAAAACATGAATGTTCTCATATTTTAACGACTCAAAGCAAAACACAGTCATATTCTGCATTTAAAATTGAAGGAATTTTGACCAAATAAAGGTAATAACACAATATAAACCTCAATAACCCACAATCAACAGTGAACACATAAAGATAATTGGAAGGAAATCAGACTCTACATAAAAGTCGCTGAAATTCACTACAATATGGACTCAAATAATGCTTCAACACAATAATGCCTGATTTTGTAATGTGCAAAATAGACAAAAAGAATGAAGTCCCCTAACAATGGTCCCCAAAAGAAGAGATATAGACCCCCAAACCACAATGGGTCAGATAGAACTGCAAATCCCTGAGAAAAAGGATGCAAACTACAAGAAAGTGATGTATAATTGTGTGAAAGACTCCCTCAAGTCAAGTAGAACAGAAAGTCAACTCAAAATCTTCCTCAAAATGTTCAATATCCTCCAAATCTAAATGGAATAAATGGGGTTGGATATGGACAAAAGTCTCAGGAAAAGGACACCTCAACTAATACTGAGTGTTAATTAACTGCTCCAAAACTGTCCTTAACTGATGTGCAAGTAAAAAAACTAGAAAATAGGCTCTAATTGCTCATAAACTATACCAAAAATAAATTACACTCCTTCATCATGCATCTCTCAAGTACACATAAGAAAGAACCCCTTCATTATAAGTCCATGTGGAAAATAATCCCTTCTTCACTTAAATATCCTTTCTTTTTCGATTTAATGACTATTATATGATTCATAAATTATATCATATAACAATAATTAAATTTACAATTTAAAAATTATGCAAAGAAAAAAAAACCATAAAATTAGGGCATTAGCCGAGGAGTATTTTTAATTAAAGGAAACCCATCAAAATACACAACAAGTGAAAAACAAAACTTGGTGGAAATAGGGCTAAGTAGAAACAGGGCTAAAGCACTAACCTCAAAGAACCTGCCAACATTTCACACTTTGAGTTTCGCCTCTTACTACACCACCATGAGATGCTCTAGGGTTCTGATGAGGTTCTCTCTAGATTTTTTGACATGAAGCTTCTAAGGTTGTTCTATTGGAATTAATGAGAAGTGTGTACTGAGAGGGGAGGGGTGAATCAGTACCTCTAAAACTTTTGTATCTTTTAATCAATTAACCTTTTGTAATCAATTGTATATCCATTGATCTGATCTATACTATCTTGATGTGAGTCATATCAATTCATGAACTTAACATACATGTGAAAATTCATAGAAACATTCATGAAAGTAATTGACACATAACACATGATATGATATCGCAAAAACTCCTATTAGGAAGTAAAAAATGCAGTGGGGATGACACCCACAAAATCGTCACTATCTGCAAATTGGAAGGGGCCAGTTAAGGCTTACAATTTGATCACTTCTGATGATCTACCCGGTTAAGAGTATTTGTGGAGACCTGTTAAAGTCTACTCAATTAAGAGCTTTAGCAACACTGTTGAGTGTGCACTCGGTTAAGAGATTTGTAGTTGGACTGTTAAATCCACCTTCCTTGAATGTGTTTTTACACTTTGCTCCACTTGTTAGAATGATAGAAAATTACAATTTGACATGGTAAGTGCAATCTCCTATTACTGATACAGATCCATTCAAGTTTACATGAATAATATTATCACCTAATGTGATTGAGTAATATCTCTGATTCTTAGTAGCCTCTGCTCTTGATTCTTGCTAACCAAATTCACCTTTTGCTGTTCTAGTTCTTGAAACTTTAAATCTGATCCATAGATGTGCTCGTAGGCTTCATTCATCCTCTCTTTCATATTCACATCCTTTTAATGAATGATTGCATCATCTATTTATAAGATGGATTGACATCATCAAGTTTGACGAGAAACAATGTTAACTCTAAGATCAGGTTTACAACTTGTACCTTGATCTCCTAGTCTATGTGTTTTAAATCAGTTAGACTGATTAAAGCACTTACATTCATGTTTCTTGTCCCAAAATAAATGGATTTAAAAAAAATCAAGATCCTATAAATAGAATGAGACTACTTTATCTGACGTGGAAGTCAGATCCACTTTTTGTGGGCTGTAACTGATTCTCGATTCCTAATGGTCGGTTATGCTTCTAAAATCAATTGACTGTCTTTTGGTTTTTTTCTTTCGATTTCTCTTTAACTATCTCTTCAGTTTGCACTTTATCTGTCTCTCGGTTTGCACTTTATCCTGCATGTCGGGTTCCTCTGTCGGGTTCCTCTTTATCTTTTTTCTTTGCAATTTTGGTGTACACACAAAGTTGGGTCATCGGTTCTCTATGTACTTAGTCATTTCGGTGATCTCTTTATATCTAATTTTTGGTTTATTCTTTGTTGTGTCTTTCGGTGTATGCTTACCGAAAGTGTTGTTTGCATTCTAATGGAAAATTAATGTCATAAATCTCTCCCTTTGACATTAGTATCAAAAATTGATATGTGCAAAATACTAACAAAATGTTAAGTATATACAACATATATAATCCTTAGTCATTTAATGACTCCCCCTATGTATATTCTGGTATAATACTATATATTGCCTGCCTATTTGTACATATCATATAAATATCATTTTCATATATCATATATCATTTTCCCATATGAATATTATCATTTCCCCCCTTTTTTGATATTAAGGGAAAAGGTCTACACCTTAGAGCTTATCAAAAATGTGGGAGTGTGAAGAATTCATGTCTTCCATCATTTTATCCCATTGTTCCTTTAATTTCTCCAGAGCCATGTGCTCGAGTGTGATCTTGGAGTGCATATCATAGATGCAGTCTGCTACAAACATCTCGAGAGTTGCTATCAGTTGTCGTACTGAATTGATGTGCTGTTGGAGCAGTGTTAAATTCGGTAGAAGTTGAGCTTGGAGATCAGTGACTTCTTCCCTGAAGTCTATCTCTGCTTCCCATAGTACCTACCTTAACCTCTTTATCTCAATGATCTTCTCATAATGCAACTTAATTTCATTGTCTCCATCAGTGGTTAAGCTGTTAGCACTATTAGCTAGATCTGTATCTAACTTTGCTATATTGTCACTATTCTCTTAAGTGAGCTTTTCCAATGTGCTCAGTTGCTGAATCAAGGTTATAGCTTCAGTTATAATTGGATCTAATTCAGTAATGAATTCTGAAAGATTTACCTTGTTGACTACCACTTCTTGGCTGATGTTTTCAATGAGTTTCTGCTACTACTTCTGCTCAACTCTCTCTTCAATTGCCTTCCCTACATCAATATTTTGAGTTGTTATTGCTTTGGTGAGAGTGGCTAATTGATCAAGAATTGGCTTATTCTGATCAATATCAACATCAGGTATAACCTAGTGCAAGATGTCCCTAGTGGTTTCTAGTACCATTGAGTCTCGGTGTTGTTTCTTCAGCTTCTCCTGTAATGCCTTTCTTTGGCATATTTCACCGTATTCTTGTAATGCTTCAAAATCAAGTGTAGTTGAGTCACATTTTGGTATCTCAATGTTTTCATTCAAATTGAACTCCAACTTATTCTTCTTAGATTTCTTCTTCTTCTTCTTTTGTGTAGCACTTGAATGTAAAACCATTGCTAATTTCTCAGCTTTCTTAGTTGTGCTTGATGAAGTTACCTATTGTGCTTCATTTTTCTACTGTGTATCAGTTTCATCTTGTCGGGTGTCTTTAGATGTCTCCAAATTAACCTTCACATTGATGATAGCACCTTTGTCAGTTTCCTTAGGAGTGCCATCTTTAGGTTTATCTCCTTCATTGGTGTCCTTAGCTTCATCATTCTTTGTTTCTGCATTATTCTCTGTTGTGTCTGCATCTGCTTGTTTTGAATCTCCTCCTATAACCTTATCAGTATTGGTTATTGTTTGAGTGTCTCTGATGTCTTTCTAATCACCAGTGTTATCTTTCTTTTCCTCTTCCCTTGCATCCTCAAGAGTATCTTTTTTAGGTGAATTATCTTATTCTTTTATAATATTGATAGCTTGTATCAATATTGGCATGTTGCCTAGTATGTTCACCTATGTAGTATTAACTGTTGTGTCCTGCTCATCGGTTGTGTCCATTGTAACATTCACATCTTCATATTTATTTACTTCCTCTGCTGGATCATCGGTAATGTCAATGATATTGTTATCCACAATGTTGTCATTTGTGGTGTCAGGCCATGACTCATCTACAACATCCATGTTTTTTTTGCTGGTTGTGTGTTCTTCTTCCTTGTCTAACTCAATAGATGTATCATCTTCTATATCTTTAGGATCTGTTCTTGAGTTTCCTTATCAACATCTTTCTATTGTAGGTCTTTCTTAGGGATTTCTTCCTCAGTAGGTCTGTTTAGAATTTTACACCATTTCTTATGGCTATCCTATTCAAGCTCTATAAGATTTCCTTCGAGAAATTTAAAGGCTCTCATCTTCGGTGAGAACTCCTTTTTGTGTTTCTCCACCATCTCATCTATTTATTCCTTCTTGGATTTAGAAGGCATGAGAGTTACAAGTACTCTTTCTCTTATATCCTTTTCACTCTTAAAAGAAAATGTCCATATGGAGTATAGTTTGTCTAAGTGCTCCCTCAGTACATTATTGCTTTCAAACTGAATTGGTACATATTTGAAATTGTACTTTTTTTCTATGATGGCATCTTCAACTTTGTTCCAATCTTCTGGATCTAGTTTCAACCATCTTCTAATATTAGAATTTGTACTAGATCCTGAATTTGCAATACATTTACAAATGTCATCAATATTCTCTAGAGCTTTAGCCTTGACATTTTCGGCCTCTATAGCTTCATCTTTCTTGGTGTCTTCAATATCTTCTCAGGCTCTGATGATCTTTCTTACTCTTTGTTTTCTCCTCTCTTTGGTTTGGCTGCTTTCCTTTTGTATGTTCTTACCTTTCCTTTCTTCAAAGGTGAAGGAGTTGAATCCTTTGATGTTTGGCTTCTAGTTCTAGAAGCAGCTATGGTCCTTGGATTTTTAGTTAGTGGCGGAGGTGGTGAATCTGACTCGATGGCTTCAGATTCATCATTTTCTTCAAATTCAATGATAGGTAGCCATCCTTCAATTTATTCCTCCTTTTTAGTTTCTTCCTACTGCTCGATTCCTTCCTCTATTGCCGACAGTATCTTCTTGAGGCTCTTTACCATTTTGGCCTTTTTCCTGAATATTTTCTTAACAACCAGGCCAGATTTTATTCTTGTTTTGGCCTCCTCATATGTTCCAAACTTGGGTTGTTTCTTATCCATTTGTTCATTTAACAAGACATCAATTGCTTTAGATGCAAGATCAACGTTTATCTCATATTGTAATGGTTGAATCCATGTTGTCCTCAGCACAATAGGCTTGATATAAGTATGATTTGTATCAACCATGAAACATAGTTCATCTTTGTACTTCTCAATGAGTTACTCGGGGATCCTTACCCTCTTTTGCATTCGGTCTTTGAATATAGTAAAGTATTCATCCATGACTGTCTCAAAATTATCTCCCAGTGAGGCTATATGTTCATTGATCTGCATGGTGACCGATTTTGTGCTATCCCATTTCACATCTCCTACCGATGGGAATGTTTATTGAAAGTAGAAAAAAATTCACATTATGAGTGAGCCAAACTTACATGTGTTTGACTTCGTATTCCTTATAGTATTTAGATTACCTTCAAGCCAATTCAGTAGAAGTTTAGATAAGTCCAACTATGTTCCCTTCTTCACAATCTTGTAAGTTGTGTCCACTGTACCAGATGCTATGCTATTCATTCTGCTAGCTTGGAATAATTTGTAGCCTAGAACACATGCACCAAATTTCATCTTATCATCGCTTATGGTGGAAACTTTCAATCCTCTTCCATCCCATTTGGTTCCTGTGATCTTCTTAGTCTCGGCCTTGAGTGGATGCTTCAGTGATTTTACCTTCTGAGTTACAGGGTAACTGGTGACCGTATGGATAACATCTCAGGTTATCATCTTCGATTCATCAAACCAAATTTTATGATTGTGCATTCAGCTTAGTACTAACCGAATCCACTCAGTTTTGAAAACCTTCAGGAACATTAGGGCATTGGTGAGCCCTTTTACTTCTATATGTTTATGCTCATCTTTCAGTGTTCCATCTTCATTGCATAGCTTAGATTATAATCTTGTTCAACCTCAGAATCACCTATTTCTGCAATCTTGCAGTGTATAAATGCTCGAACATACTCGATGAGAAAAACCCTAGCTAGTATTCACAAAAATGATCTAGCATCATTGGGTTGTGAGGCAACCTCAGGGTGAATCTTTTAGTTTGGTTCCTCACATGCCGAATTCTTGATGAGCTTGAACTCATCCTTCTTGGTGTTCTTCAATTTCACAGTTCTTGATGTCGTGGCCATTTTTCAGATTTAGGGCTTTTGTAAAATGCATGAAATGGAGTTTTTGGTTGTTTATAGAGCTTACTTTATAAACCTGTAATGATTTCTAATATGTGTGGAGTCCTGGTGGTCAAGTTGTGGTCACTCTGTGATCCTGTTGCTTTCTACTCGAAAATCACTCATCGCTCTGCTCTAGTTGTGGTGAACAATGAGACCAACCACTCACCCTTTGATAGCCATTTGACCTAAAAGGTGTGTCATTAATGTTTACCAACTCCTCCATGTGTAAAGATGAAGTTCACCGGTTAAGACTTCAACTTTCCTTCGGTGACTACATGATGTTTTGGGGTGGTCGTTATATCTTTTTCTTTTACCAACGAGTTTCGATATAGAAAACCACTTGTTCACTTTGCTCGGTTACCAACAAGGCTCAATTCACACTAGAAATTTTTCTTTTAACTGACGCTTCTCAGTAATTGTAGGTAGTCTCAGCTTTGAGTGTGTACCGACAGATTTTGGTGTATATACCTGATAGCATAGTTATCACATATTTTAACAAGTAGTACCATGATGCATCTTTCCTATGCTAATTTGGCATTTAATCAATCATATTGTGGAACTAATGTAAAATAATAACTTGGGTAATGCATTTCCATACTTACTTGTTCTACTTAGGTGGGGGTGGTGATGTTACCAGATCCAGTGGATGGGGTGTCACCATTTGCATTTCTCGGTCTAGCTTCATCATTTTTTGAATCTTTTATCCCTATTTTGTCTCTTGCCCTCTAGATGTCTTCAATGATGTTTCCATTGGGATATGTGTTGTGTTGGAAATATGGATGGAGTAACTGAGAGGGGAGGGGTGAATCAGTTACCACAAAAATAAATCCACAAGTCCTTTAGATGTCTTAGATATAAACTGCTGTAACTCGGTAAATTTACTTATTATGTTCTTTAAACATTCACAGTGATTGACATGCATAAAAAAAATAACATGAACACAAGTAACA
>MU224332.1:1051771-1088532 GCA_018584345.1 Thuja plicata | reverse complement strand
TATATATATATATATATATAGACACACACACACACACACACACACACACACACACAGATATATATATCTGTGTGTATAAAGATATAAATATGCATAATTATACTAGTGATATAAATATTGTAATGTAAAATAAAAATAAAAATAAAATAAAAAATATATAAGATAACTAAATATTGTTATGCCTAATTAGACAAACAAGTTCTTCTAGGAGATTTGAACATAAGTCCTCCAAGGAGTAAGGCTAGCTAGTTTACCATTGGGCTATGTGAGTTATTTCATAATCCTTTTGATTACTACCATATTTATTGACTTAGTAAGTTAATTAAGTTAATTTAAAATTAAAATTGTAACCATAAGCTTCCGAGTAAATAAATGATGGTTAACACTAAATTAAGTATTTATTAAATAATTCATACCTACCTTATAGTTGAACAGTTGCTTCCCGTAAAGCAACTTCTCCAACTAGTTATTTATATGGAGAATAAAATATTGCTGAATGGGAACTGATTTGGGAGATTCTGAGAATAGACTTTACAATTGGAAGATGTGGTTGTTTCTTCAAGGGTGAAGGAAGAAAATTGTTTATTTTGTTCTGAGAAAATGGAGAAAAAATTGTTGCAAACAAATATGTAGTCTTGATGCGGAGGCCATATCTCGCTAACCAACTATTAGATCATGCTAATTTTTGGATATGTTGGTAAGAACCAAATTGCATCACTTATCAATAGAGAGGTCAAAAAAATAATGTGTGATTCAAAATTTATAGATCTCTATACATGGATCTATCCAAGAAGACAACAAGAAGGAAGTTGGAAAGCCTGGAAGTTTATGGAATTGCTCAATCAACAAGGGAATTCTCTGGAGGACTCCAGGTAGAGTCAAAAACTAGAAATAATTTCCCATTTCGATATTATTATTAGAGGTATGTGTTTGTTTATGTGTTTTTTCTATTATTGAACATATCTATAGATAATTAATTTAAAAATATTTGTAATAGAATCTGGAAATAAGTATCGATATCTAATGTGTAGGCTTGATGAATTTTGTCACTATCTATTACTAATATTGTTTATTTCTTCACATGTGGTTTTAATTCTATGTGATATTTATATTTGGATGGTTGTTTTATTCCTATCTATCTTTTATTGAGTTTTGGAAGGTTTACGATGTCATTTTATCACCCTTCCTTTTGATAATTAATTTCATTTGGTAATATTGTTGTCTTTGTTCTATCTTTGATTTTATGTATTAGAAAGTCTCAAATCATTTTCAAGGTGTCTAGTGAATATCATCTATTATTATTATTTGTATTATCCACATTTTTAGAGTTTGGGCTCATCCCAAGGGTTTAAGAACACATGAGAATTTCCTAAACCTAGGGACCAGATTTTTTTAGTGATTGCAAGTCCCTTTTTATGGCATGTTTGAGTAAGGAAAAATGGTACCCTAGGTGGGTGGCTCACCATAGGTGAAAGGACCCAAAGTGGTTGCTAGGAGATCCTATGGGTGAGTTCCTAATCAAGTGATAACCATTAAAATGAACTTGGGTTAAGGGTGATTTTAAAACATAATAAAAGATAAGAAGTGTTAAAGTCTGCATAGACCTATTGGAGTACCGGTACCATGGGTAATGGATAGGGTGGATCCTTAACTTTGAGAGGGGATGGGTGTTACATGGTTGCTAGGGAGGATCCCAATACCCAATTTTTGTGATGACACTCACCTAGTTGGTAATATGAAGCACTCACTCATATTTTGTGATGTTTGGATACTTATTTGTATTTGTGTTCTTTATTTTTTTATTTTGAATGGTTCTTTTGGGGAAAGGCTTCTTCTCTGCCTTATATCTCCTTAGAGATTGTGTGGAACTTGGTTCTATCTCCTAGCACGGGGGAGTGGAACTTTACGGTTCCACGTGTTTGGGTTGTTAATCTTATCGAGGTATTGTTCGTGGTTGCATGGATGACTTTATCTTTGGATTCATGCTTGGAAGTTGTCAAGGATTCTACTTCTACATCATGTACTTCAATGAATTGTAATTTTGATGTATTTATATATTGAAATCCCTTGTTGGGTAATGTAATGAAATGTAAATGAAGGGTGAATCAATGTTATGGGAATGGGTATTTCTAGGTGAAATGAGGGGAAAAGTTATGCTCTTACTTGTATATATCACACAAATTAAAATAATGTGGACTTTGTCATTTGTTTTCATCTTATGTTATCTTGTAATAAAGTAACTAATCTCTTGCATGAAAAGTTATTCATATGGTTCTGTCTTGTTTTGTGGATAAGGACCTATCTTATATTGATATGATAAGTAAGTCCTCTTATAATAGACTAAGAAGGAATACTATGAAATGATTGGTTAATGAATGAAATTGTGTTTACATCAAAGTGAAATGTTATTGTTAGAAAATAAGAGCTATAGGAAATGATAAATGATAATGACATTACAATTATAGAATAGTTGTATAATTGAGAAAGGAGATGCCAAATATTAAGAGAAGTTTATAGAAAAGAAGTACAAGATATTTTTGGTTTAGTGTAACCTGTGATAGTAACTCAATAAAATGATTCACATTTTGTTAACTTATGATTAATGTTAATGTAAGACTAGGAAAAGGCAGAATAATCATATCTAGGTAACCACAAAGCCCTAAACAATATGCAAACTTATCTAATGTAACATTAGAACCATTGAAATGGGAATTAAAAATAATATGCAATAAAAACATAAAAACTCACTTCAAGAGATGCTCAAAATCTCTCCTTTCTTCTCCATAGAGTATATTATGTTTCTCTTTATCAATGCCAAAAATGCACAAGTGTTGAAAAGCCAAAGTTGAAAGCAAGAATACTAGGAGATAGTGGTTCTAACCTAAATGAGAGAATTGAATCTCAATTTATAGAAATAAGAGACAATTTGAAGACTTAGAAAGGAATGCACAAATTAGTATGCATAAATCAATGCATAATTGAGGGAAAATGGAAGAACAAGGATGGAAGCAAATTAATAGGAATTAGAAGCACAATTAGAGGAAAATGGATAGGGAAAGGTGGAAGAGCTCATGGAGCTAATTAATAGGGAAAATGAAGCACAATTAAAGGAGGGAATGTAAGAGTTCAATTTTTGAATTTAAAAACTCATTAATCCCTCAAACTAGGAAGTTAGGAATTAGGAAAATCCCATAATTCAAAAAGATGAGAAATTAATTAATTTTGAAATTGATTAATTTAGAGAGACAATAGAAAAAGGGAATAAATAAAGTCAATTTATTTATTTGATTAGGACATAGGGATAAACTATGGGTTATTCATCCCAAGAAGGAAAATAAGATAGTTATAGGCCAAATCGAAGGCATTAATGTGTAATTGAATGGATTTGATGATATTGATAAGGAATATGATTAATTTCGATGATTTTGGAATAGTTTAGGAAATCATGAGGCATTGATGAACTTTGACAATGCGCTTGCAATAATGATTGGAAATGATATAATGGCATCAATGAACTTGGATGATACTAGAGGATAAATAAAGATAAGGAGACATCGATGAACTTGGACAATGCTCCTAAAGTGTAAAAATGACAGCGAGGCATCGATGAACTTTGACAATGCTCTCGAAATGATGATTGATGATAAAATAGCATTGATGAACTTTGACAATTCTATAGGAGGAATTAAATGATGATGAGGCATCAATGAACTTGGACAGTGCGCTCAAATGATGATTTAGGAGAAGGAATTAATGAACTTGAAAATGCTCCTGGGGAGACATTGACAAAAATGACAATTCTCCTAGATTGATGATGATAAGGCATCGATGAACATTGACAATGCCAGAGGATTGATTGAAAGAGATTGATAAGACATTGATGTGAGTTTGGAATCAAATGAGTTTGAAATGATCCTAGACTGATTAGAAAGGGATTAGAACTTAGTTGGACTAATTTAGGATGATGATCAATTCGGCCAAAATGAGAGAAATGTTAATAATTGATGACATGGAAGAGTGACACAATATTCGTGAATAGAAGATGTGTTAAAAAGGGAGAACATAAGTGCAAACCATTTTTAGGTGTCTACATTTTACCCCTTTTTGATACAATGTGATTATGAGCGTTGGCTCAAAGAAAAATAGAAGATCATGCCCCAGTGGATTGAGAGAAATGGAGGTAGTGTGCCCCCTCAAAAAATTGGGCACAAATTGATAGGAGGACAATTTTTTGAAAACAAAGATGATTGCATGGATTGATTGAAGAAATGTTAGTAGAAAGAATAAATTAGATGAAGAAATGTTAGTAACATAAAAATATTTTGGATTTCAGAAGTGCAATTATGTCATAAGAGCTTATTTTGATATTGCAAAACCGGATGCGGTGCATCGGGGCACAAAAGCCAGAGCGAGAAAGTCATCCTTTTGAATAAACAAAAATGATGCATACAAAGGATGATCTTCTCTATCCTGAAGCATATAACAGACATGCCCCAAAATTTCATGAGATCATCAAACAGGAAGAAGGCATAGCAAAAACTGACCATGAACCATCCCGACTACTCTTATAAGTTCAGATAATATCATCGAGTAGCATAGGAACATGATCAAAAAAGAAAAATAAATGAATGATAAAACACTCACTAAAATAATGTGAGCCAACAACCATTCTGATCTTTTTTCTACTTGCATTAAATGTTCTTTATTTGATAGCTTAACTTTTATTGACTGATTCCAAAATGATTGATTGACAGGTTGGATATATTGGTTGGTTGATAGTTCACATTGAAAGATCGAACAGGTCCAACCAAATTGAGTGTTGAGTCACAATGATTCAGATCACGCTTGTGAGAACATGATTTCATTAAGCACATAATGATGTATCTACCACGGATGTCAGAAAACATGATGATTTTTACGCAAAAGAAAGACAAGTATGTACAAATTTATTGCAAATTTTTTAAGAAGCTTTTGCAATTTTTAGGATTTTTGAGATATTTGAATTTTTTTGTGATGATCTTTTCTAGGACTTTTTATGATTTTTCATGACTTTTTATGCTTTTTAGTGATTTTTTAAGCATCATATTTGATTTTTTTTTCTGGACATTATGCAAATTTTTAGTGTTTTTTCAAGACTTTAAGTAATTTTTTTGGATTTTTAGCTTCTTATTTGGACTTTTAGGATTTTTCAGGTCATTAAGATATTTACAAGTTGTTATCTCCAATTTGATAGTTGAGGAATCTCATGAATAAACCACATTCAACTTCTTTCCCCAAATTCAAATTCAAGATCATTGATGCCTAATTAAATCACTTTTCAAATCGATCAAACCCTATTCTAAATCTAATCAATCTTATCATCATTCTAGGGGCATTGTCCAAGTTCATTAATGCCTTGTATCCTTCTACCACCCATTTTATAACATTGTCAAATTTCATCAATGTTAACGTTATCAATCTATCATTATCAATTTGATAGTATTGTCCAAGTTCATCAATGCTATTTCAGATCATCATTATATCAAAAATATTGTCCAAGTTCATCGATGTTTCACTATTTGTGTTTCAATCCTATGGCATCATCAAACTTCATTGATGCCATTTAATCATTTTCAAACATCATTATTTGAGTGTATTGTCAAAATTCATCAATGCCTCGAACCTATCATAATCCTATTACTATTATTGAAATCAATTCAATTGTACATTAATACCTTCAATTTGATCAATAATTCACTAATTTATCCTCTTGGGATGAATGACCTAAAATTTGTCCCTATTCTTTATGAATAAATAATATTTATTCATTCTTATCCTAAGTGTTCACAATTAATTAATTTTTAATTAATTAATTGGCTAATTCTAGTTTAAGGGATTTTATAGTTTCATAAATGTTAATTATTCTTTTATGAGGAATATTGATTTATTAACTGATTTAATTCCTCCTAATCCTACCTAACTTGTCATATCTTTTAATTGTGCTTCATGATTTCTTCCATATTTCCTTATTCAATTCTCTGCTAATTATGCTTCCATTTTCCTACTAATTTGCTTCCTCCTTTTCCCTCCATTATGCATTGATTTATGCATTCCAATTCACCAAATTGTCTCTCATTTTCTATAAATTGAGATGTAATCCTCTTGTTCAAGTTTGAATCACTATCTCCTAGTATTCTTGCTTTCAACTTTGGCTTTTCAACACTTGTGTTTTTTTGTCATTAACAAAGAGCAACAATATTCTACTCTATGGAGAAGAAAGGAGAGCATGTGAGCATCAGTTGAAGGGAGTTTTTATGTGTTATTTTCATATTATTTTTGAATTCCCATTTCAATGGATCTAATGTTAGATTAGATAGGTTTGCATATTGTTTAGGGTTTTGTGGTTACCTAGATATGCATATTCCGCCTTTTTCTAGTCTTACATTTGTATTTTTTTGTCAATTTCTTGAGGGGACACCTATGTATCACATCGGGTTGACTAAATTTAAGACCAAAAAAAGGCAGAATAAGCATATATAGGTAACCCTAAAAAATATGCAAACCTTTCTAATCTAACATTAGATTCGTTGAAATGAGAATTAAAAACAATATGCAATAAACACATAAAATCCCCCTTCAAGTGATGCTCAAATACTCTCCTTTCTTCTCCATAGAGTAGATTATGTTTCTCTTTGTCAATGACAAAAATGCACAAGTTTTGAAAAGCCAAAGTTGAAAGCAAGAGTACTAGGAAATAGTGGTTCTAACTTGAATGAGAGAATTGAATCTCAATTTATAGAAATGAGAGACAATTTGAAGACTTAGAAAGGAATGCACAAATTAGTATACATAAATCAATGCATAATGGAGGGAAAATGGAAGAAGAAGGATGGAAGCAAATTTATAGAAATTAGAAGCACAATTAGAGGAAAATACATAGGGAAAGGTGGAAGAGCTCATGGAGCTAATTAATAGGGAAAATGAAGCACAATTAAATGAGGGAATGTAAGAGTTCAATTTTTGAATTTAGAAAATCATTATTCCCTCAAATTAGGAATTTAGGAATAGGAAAATCCTATAATTTAAAAAGATGAGAAATTAATTAATTTTGAAATTAATTAATTTAGAGAGACAATAGGAAAATGGAATAAATAAAGTTAATTTATTTATTCAATTAGGACATAGGGATAAACTATGGGTTATTCATCCCAAGAGGACAAATTAGAGGGTTATTGGCCAAATTGAAGGCATTAATGTATAATTGAATGGATTTTGATGATATTGATAAGGATTAGGATCAATTCTGATGATTCTAGAATATTTTAGGAAATCACAAGGCATAGATAAACTATAAAAATGCGCTCCTAATAATGATTAGAAATGATATAATGACATCAATGAACTTGGATGATGCCAGAGGATAAATAAATATAAGGAGACATCGATGAACTTGGACAATGTTCCTGAAATGTGAAAATGACAACAAGGCATTGACGAACTTTGACAATGCTCTCAAAATAATGATAGATGATGAAATAGTATTGATGAACTTTGCCAATGCTATTGGAGGAATTGAATGATGAAGAGGCATCGTGGAATTCAAAAATGCACTCAAATGATGATTTAGGAGAAGGAATTAATGAACTTGACAATGCTCCTGGGGAGACATTGATGAACATGACAATTCTCCTAGATTTATGATGATAAGGGATCGATGAGCTTTGATAATGCCAGAGGATTGATTGAAAGAGATTGATAAGAAATTGATAGGAGTTTGGAATCAAATGAGTTTGAAATGATCCTAGACAGATTATAAAGGGATTATAACTTAGTTGGACTGATTTAGGATGATGATCAATTCGGTCAAAATGAGAGAAATGTCAGTAATTGATTAGATGGAAGAATGACACAGTATTAGTGAATAGAAGATGTATTAAAAAGGGAGCACATAAGTGTGAACCATTTTAGGTGTCTACATTTAAGAATGAGTTAGGAACACTTTGGTTGGTGTCTTAAAATATATCTAGTATGACATACATCTAGGTGGTAGGGTATGCGATAATGAATGATAATCTTAACCCTAATGTCTATATGAAACTAAATTTATAAGATAGTTTATAGAAGTTATGAATTCCATTAGTTAGTTATGAAGAGTGGATTGTGTTGGTGAATTAAATTATGGTGACTAATCATTTAAAACATGTCCATGACACAATATTTATTTTGAAGTGCTATAAATATGTTAGAATTGTAATTTATTATGAAGCTCTTAAATTTAATTAGATTAGTCAATATTGTTTGAGTAGTTGTGTTAGGGAGCCTACGAGGACTAGGAAATCTTTAGTTATGTTGCATTCTTGTTTTGTGACCATATGTGTATCGACTCTTTTGGTAATGGGCATTGTAATAGTTTAAAAAAAAAAGACTTCATCTTTGGAGATTAGATGGTCAGTCCTCTTGGGTTCCCTGGCGAGGTGTTACACTATACCTTTGCGGGATTTCACACAATAAAATACATTGGTCTTGTTCATGTACCTAGCTTGGAGAAGAAAGATAGATCATTAAAAAAATGAAAACCCTCACTACATGGTACAAATACCCGTTGAAGTTTTTTGTAGGGATATGAGTCTTTCTTGAATTTTTCTTTTCTTACCTCCTCTAATATAATTAGCACAACTTATATGGGGTCTGATATTTTTGTAATTGTAAGTTTTCCTATTCATGTAGCTCTGCCACTAGTGTTTACTCTTAATATTGAAAGTATTGTATCTCATATCAAAGTTATTAATGTTTATTGCTTGTAGATTTGTCCTTTTTCATGTTGATACTAATTTGAATATGATTTGTTAGTAAATACTGCTAATCATGCCTATTATGATCATGTTGATAATTTTCCTGTAGTCAATGTATATAATTAAAGTGTATGACCAATATAAAGTTGTTGCATACCATTGGTAATCACTTTTTATTACCTTGTATCAATCACATCACCTTTTACTTTTGCATTTACTGAAAATTACCATTCAAAATTGTGTTGGATCAGGAACTTGTGACTATCTCATTCCATCTATGGTGACCTGTATGTGAATATGTCTCTTGATCATTGTATTAAATTTGATGACCTCTTTTCTTATGTACTTCTTACTCTCAATCATTATGATATTCCTTGAAAATAAAATTAATTGACATTTGTTGTTTTCTAGATCTAAGAATAGCTTGCTGTTACTTTTTATTTTAGTGACAACCTCTTTTTACATGCACTATTCTTAAGCAATGACCTAAGCATATTACATTGTATCTCTATAGATGCTTTCTCTAAAAGTGATGTAGTTTCATCTCTTTGGTCTCATAAATCTATTGCTACTAAAGTTGAAACAAACAATGTTCCTTGTGCCTGTGACTTCACTATTAAGGTATGTCCCGTACATTACTTTGATATGACAGAGAATTCATGAAATTATTGTCTAAAATGCACAATATATTCCTCTTTCTAGTATGAAGCTTCTTTGTTTCATCAAATGATAAAAATATTATTTATGAAACTTGGTATACTCTATTGCATTTCACCTCTTATCTCTACTAATTGTGTAGCAATATGATAACTCTAGACTATAATGTGATGCAATCAAATTCCTTCAATATTGTATACCTTGACATGGTGTCTCTTTATGCATGCAAACCTGGTGTAATGTAATTAATGTTCCCCTTCTAAATAATACACCTAATATCTATGGTTCTCTCAGACAATGAATACATTTTATTTTGCAGTGCCTTAAAACACATTACAATATTGGTTTTTAATCAACAATATGTGACAGAGACATTGGTCTTGTATTATAACTATACTCATATGTCCTCTTATGCTTGGCTGTGACTGCAATGTAATGGTTCCTTCAATAGTTATTTCATTATTATGGCCAACCTACCCTTGTTGTTTAAGTGTCACCAATTATTATTGTCATTTAAAACTTCTTAGACCACATACCTAATGAAGTTTTGTGCACTTGGTTTTCAATTCAACTAATAAAAACTTCTTAATGATAACGTTCTACCTCATAAATGATTTTTCCAACAATTTTGATTTTTTCCTTGCAACTATTAACTTTTTTTATGTCCACAGACATTGTTACTCTCCTATTATTCTCAGAGGATTTGATGTGAGTGTTTGCCTTGCTGTCATAATGCATCATTTAGTTGTAAAAATAGAGGGTCTTATTACACTGTCATTTTGTTAGTAACCATCAAATATATAGTATTAGGGAATCTTTTTGTTTTGAGACTGCAACTATGTTAGTCACCAATGATGTCATTGCATTATAAAAGTGGTGTCTTTCTTGCACTTATAGATGTTTTAAATGCATTACATATATTGATTTCTACCCACTTGTCATGTTGACTACTATCTTTTGGTGACTTTACCTACACTATTCCTATTAATTATGGTCACTTCTACTAAAACTGCAATAGCTTTGATGGTTTGTTGCTTTCATCTAAAATTAAAACTAGAAGGTTTCAAACTTTAAGGCATGTCCCTTCAATAGCTTATGTCTTCATACCTATATCTGCACATGGAAAAAACCTGTTAGTTAAAAATCTTGCTTTTTTTTCTTGATCATAACATCTCTTATGATCTTTTCTTGATATCATGATGTAATGTGATTGATCAATGCATGTGTGGTAGTCAACATATAGAGATAGGTTAATTTTCTTCATTTTCTAGTCTCAACGACTAACATCATTTTATCAATTTTTGTAGGTGCACCAGGGAGGAAGAATCAACCCTTCAGCTCATTAAAAGATACAACAACCCTTCCATTACCAGGCAATGGAGAATCTCACCTCGCATTTTCTTATCTTGACTTCTATTCATTTATTACTTCCTTTTCTGCATTGTTTTATGTGCCTACCCTCAAGTTGTGTGGAATTACTTTCTCTTATTTTTTGTATGAAAAAAATATAAAATCATATCTTGTAATAAATACATCTTAAGCTTATTTTCTGCTTTTTAAGATTACAAATCAATGTACACTTATAAATCATTTGAATGTGGAATGAGTAAAAGTGTTTTCTTTTGTCCTTTCACTTTTTCTTTGAAGATATGGAACACCAATTGATTTTCTCCTTTTGTTACACATCAACTATAATAAGTCACTTAAAACATAATGCAATTTTATTTAACTCCTCAAATGAACCATAGCTAAAAAAAACTTGACAACTTAGGCATGTAACATAAATTGGTAACAAGTATAATGAAGGGGAAGACCACTCAAGTTTTTCTTGCATATAGTGAGGCTTTTTTAATCTTTGTAATTTTAATTTTAATTATTATAAATAGTAAATATTTGTAAGCCATTTTTAAATATCAAACAATTTTAATACTTAAAACCAATATTCAATATTAAAAATAGGATATAAGTAAGATGTAAAGCATGTTATCAATTATGTGGAACATTTGAGGTTTAAGTGCATAAATTTGTGTGCTTATTATACAATTTATATTTAGATAGAGATATTTTTTAGAAAGTTAGTAGTTTTAACAAAAAAATTTCCAATAAGAAAACAAAATCTAAACATTCTCTATTGATTTTTTTTATTGCATAGGACCCATTCAATTATTATAAAGAAAAAGTTACTTGTCTTTAGTATAAAATATCTCAATCATTTTTCCCTTTTGACTCAAGATTAAATCACATGATATGACCTATATTTTAAATTAATTTATCAATATTTTTATAATAACTTTTATAAATTTGAATAGTTTATGTTTATGTTTAACCTATTATAAATAAATTTAAAAATATTTAAAACAGAATAAATCAAACAAATATTAATAGTCAAACTTCCTTTAATCACTAAAGTTAATCAAGTCGCTATCAACTTCAAAACATAGATTTTATGAGATTGGATGGATAGATAGATGATATTAGACCTTATGAGACAAAGGGTTAGAATATGTAGGAGAAAATTAGAATATGATTAGTGACTTCGTGCATGTGATTAGGAAAAGGGTGGAGGAGAGATGAAGGGTGAGAATTTGATCAAATCTTGAAGAATGGAGGAGTTTGAAAAGGTTTTTTTTTGGAAGATTTTATACTGCTATCAATGTACAAAATATTAGAACCTTATGCAAAGTTGGAATTTTATATTTTTAATATAATATGATGAAGGAATGTGCAAATATTTAGTTAGTTAGTTAAATTGGTTTATTTATTCAGCTAATAACAAGGGAGATTATTGATAAATTAAATAAATATTATTGTATTAAACTATAGGATAATGTTGTGGAAATGATTGACATGATTAAATAGATTTATTTTATCCTGCACAAATGGAAACAACCTATTAGTTAAAACTCATGATTTATTTTTTGGATCAAAACATCTCGCTTTATCTTTTATTTATATCATGATGTTATGTGAGAGGTAAATTCATGTGTAGAAGTCAACATATAGAGATAGGTTGATTTTCTTCATCGCTCAGTCTCAGTGTCTGAAATCATTTTATCAATTTTTGCAGGTGCAGTAGGGAGGAAGAATGAACCCTTCAACTCATCAAAAGATACAACAACCCTTCAATTACCAGGCAATGCAGGATCTCACCTTGCCTTTTATTATCTTTACTTTTATTCATTTAGTACTTCCTTTTCTGCATTGTTTTATGTGCCTACCCATGGGATGTGTGGAATTACTTTCTCTTCTTTGTTATATGAAAAACTTATCGAATCACATCTTGTAATAAATACATCTTTAGCTTCTTTTCTTCTTTTTAAGATTGCAAAGAAATTTACACTTGTAAATCATTTTCATATAGAATGAATAAAAATGATTTTTTTTGTCCTTTCATTTTTTCTTTGAAGATATGGAACAATAATTGATTTTGTCCTTTTGTAATGCATCAATTGTAATAAGTCGCTTAAAACATAATGCAATTGAATTTAATCCCTTAAATGAACCATAGCTAAAGAAACTTAACAATTTAGGCATGTAACATAAATTGGTAACATTTCTTGCGACCTCTCAGGGGTGTTTTCCTAGGAAACAAAATAGGACCAGTAGCCTTATGTAATCCATTGGGTACATGAGTCAATATTTTCTGAACCTTTGAAAATGAAAACCTCCTCCAAAATGAAAACAAAACTGAAACAACCACACTACTCAAACTGAAAACAACTTGAAATACCATCACTACATTACCTTGTGGTTGTATGAATGAATGTTTATGATATGAGGAAGTAAAAATTATTCCATGCCTTAAATGATGAATTTTTTTTCATACTATCATGATGTTCTACAGTGGTGATATTCCTAGTTTTCTACTGCTACCACACAACTAAAAAAATTGAAACTCAAAACAAACTAAAAAAATATTTGTTTGATGAAAGCCATTAGAGTTTCTTGGGACCAACCTATATGACATGAGGTAGCAATATTTCCAGCTCATTTTTGATTTGTTATGTTTTCTTTGACCACGTTGGGGCTTTTCCTTTTGCAACTAACAAAAACTGACTAAAAACTAACTGACAACTTTATTGTGATTCAAAATAGAAACTTGAGGGAGTATGGATGATGTAGGGAAGTGGGTGAAAACTTATTCCCTATGTGATTTATACTCATTTATGTTTTATTATATGCTTGATAACAAGTTTTTCTTATTTACTTTAACACACAAAAAGAAACTAACTGTAGATAACTAAAAAATTTGCTATATGTTTGCTGAAGCACGTATTTATAAAATTGAAAATACCTCAAAAGTAGTGTTTGAGGTGTATCCCATTGACTTGGATATGTAACTCTTCTCCTTCGATATTTTTAAGGTGAAAGGTGTAACATGATTTTCATCCTGAAATCACAAATGTGCCACTCTAAATGACATCAAATTTGGTGTGCCTTCTAGGCCTACTCTTCAACCCATCTCATTTGAGCACTACGTCACTTTCATTAAAGAATCTTGGGACATATTTTCTGTCAAATTTCTTCTTCATCTGATTATGATTTTTTTCCAACTCAGAAATGCCTACTTTCTGATTTCAAGTTCAATTAATTCCACAAGCCTAACATGCAATGACTCTTCTTCTAATATCTCCAACTCTTTGATGAAACTTAGAGTTAGAAATTTAATAGAAATAGGTAGTATAGCTTCCATGCCATAAACCAGAGTGAATGGTGAATTACCTGTTGAATGCTTTGGGGTAATTCTATCAGCCCACAAAGCTATCTTGAGATTTTTGTTCAAATCTTGTTGACTGTCTTCAATAGTCCTCTTAATGATGTGAATCAGACTTTTGTTGGTCAATTCAGCTTTTCCATTACCCTATGGGTATTAATTGGACAAGATACTAAGAAAAATGTTTTTATTTACAACCCACTCTGACATTATTGTGTCTACAAATGCCAACACATTGTCTAAAATAATTGAATCTGGTATTCCAAACCTACCGACTATATCTTCATAAATTTAGAACTGAAGTCTCATTAGCTTCATTCAATTCCATAGCTTTAGTCCACTTTGTAAAATAATCGGTGGTTGTAAGTATAAATGTATGTCCTGAACTGGAAGGTGGATTGATTGGAATGTTAAAATCAATTCCCCACTTTGTAAATGGTTGTTCAATCTGAATAGGCTGCAAGGGTAAAGCTACTAAACACTGCTTTCCAATGAAAAATGTATATTTTATACAAGCTCTTACACAGAAAAATGCATATTTGTACATGTTGGGCTAATAGTAACTAGCTCTTTGAATTTTTAATGCTCTTGTCCTAGGAGAAAAATGACCACTTGCTGGTCCATTGTGGAACTCCTCTAGGATCTTAACAATTTGATTTAGTTCAATACATCTTAAAAAAATGCCATTGGAATATTTCCTACATAGATTGTTGGTTTACCCTACTAAATTATTGTAACTTAACACTTTAAATCTAAAACTCTGATTTGACTTGGTGATTCATATAACAAAAGCAACCAAAACTTGTAAAAACTTCACAAACTTGATAAACAACATATAACATAAGAAAATAAAATTTAAAGTTATCAAGAAACACATGTAACACTAGATTTAATGAGGAAACCCAATTTGGGAAAACCTCTGTGGGAATTTTCACCCACAAAAACAAATACTCTTCTGAAGTATGCTCGGTTAAGAGCCAATCCGGTTAAATATTACAATGCATATTTGTTAGATGTGACCTTGTTAGAGGACTTACCTTAGACCTATTAAGATATTCACCCTGTTAGGAGTGACCTGGTTAGAGGGCTTAAACATTCATCCTAGAATGTTATGTTTCTCAAGGATTTACAAGCAGACTTGTTAAGTTCACTGGGTTAAGATATTTCTTGTTACAAATATTAGTAAGGAATAGTATACTAATTTGACCTATGATTCTACAACTATACTTTTCTTGATCATATCCCTTGTTTTATCTCTAGAACTTACTGGCACCAAAAACTCATCATTCTCTCCTTTGGACTGGTTCTCTAACTCTTGCACTACTAAGCCCTTCAACTATTCAATTCACTAGAAACTCTGTATAGACATACAAACTGATCAATATATAGGCCTTTGATTTGCATCTTAACCCTATTGATTAGGTTTCCCTTTTGTGAAGGGCACCTCCCTATTTATTGTTTTGATGTTTTTTAGGGTTGGATTAAGAGTTTTTGTGTGTGTTAGAATAAGTTCCAAAAGGTTGGAAGCAATGTTAGTTTAACTTCATGTTTGTAAGGGCCTTAGTGCTCATTAGGTGTTTTGGATCATTTTGGATTCAAATTGTGAAAAGTTACCATTTTAGTGAAACATGGTTTAGAGGTATGTTTTAGGACCCTACATATCCTATTTAGGGTCTTGGGAGTCAACATCAATCATTGAGTTGACAAGGAAAGTCAAAATGCATCAAAATGCAAAAAGTTGCTCTAGCAAATTTTGCAAGAAATGACAAAATGTAGTTAGAACTAATTGTAACTACCCATGCTTGATATATGAGCATGGAATTGATGTTTTGGAGAGGTGAATGAGATATTGGATTGAGACACTTAATTCTAACACCCTTCTATGGATGACTGTATCCATTTTTGTGTAATCTACACCGTCTCTTTGCTTGTGTACAACTGTGTACGGATTGGCATAGGTGATCGGGATCCATTTTAGTGTATTTCTTTCTTTCAGCTTCCATATGCAATAGGTAGTTTATTTTGAAGTTCAGTAGGGGTTAAGTTTCAAGTTTTTAAAGGTCACTGGTCTGACAGAGACAAAAACAATGCTACCTAGGTAGAAATGGCTCTAACCTAAAATCCCTCTAGTGGAATTGTCTAAAACCATGGAGGAAGTAGGGTTAGGTTATGTAGATAGGTTTTGTGTTTTATTTTTGGTTTTTTTAATGGATTTCACAAGCTAGAATTGAATACCTATGGCTGACTGGTGAAACCAGGTGAGTCAGGACAGAGAGAAGGAAGGATTTGAACAAGCACCTGTGACCTTTTGGGGAAGAATTAGTGGAATTTATAGATGCACCAAATAGTATCATAAAATTATTCAAAGGTGGAAGGAGGTTAATCCAATATTGGAGACAAGTTTGTCAATTATTCATGCTAACTGGTCTATAGGCATAATTAATAGGCTATAATCTAGGGCTTGCAAGAAAGTTGGGTTTTGGGTGCTTCCAGAGGTCAAGGTTTTGGAATCTGATAGGGTTGGGTGATATCTTGAAGATTTTCAAGTTTGGTTGTGGAGTCACTTGGAGATTTTGTGAGCATTTGGCCAAATTTGATGGAATTAGGCAATTAGGCCTCCTAGTGAAATAGTGACCAATTGGATTGGTAAAGTGTCTTGATGTATTGGGATGATTATAGAATGACTTAGAATGGGTCAAGAAGGGAGTTGAGAGTCTTGGTGAATGTGTGGGAAGATCCTAGGTAGAGGATTGGCATTCTAGGTGGAGTTCTAGTGGGAAAAGCTAGGATTTTGGTTAACTAGTTGGACTAGTTAGGCCTAGAAATCTTGGAGTCTTCAAAGTACCAACTATACCTTGGAGGAGAAGTTGGTAGAGAGGATCTTGGAGGTCCAAAA
Source organism: Thuja plicata (assembly GCA_018584345.1). Classification (NCBI taxonomy): domain Eukaryota; kingdom Viridiplantae; phylum Streptophyta; class Pinopsida; order Cupressales; family Cupressaceae; genus Thuja; species Thuja plicata. The sequence goes on along the minus strand of MU224332.1, from coordinate 1,071,494 downwards.
AGAAGGAAGATCCAAAAAAGAACAATCATTTGATGGTTGAGTTAATCATTTAAGAAACTTGGAGTGGAGAAAAGCCTGGAGTATCAAACCCTCTACATCACCCGTTAATTGCGCTTAGCCATCAGATCATTTGAAGTGAACTGATATAATGTATTTGAAACTTTTTTAGGTGGTTAACCTTGCCTCGTGACTTGTTCTTTTCTTGGAACTCAAAAATTTCTTTTTGTTTCTTAATCTACATATTTGATTTTGAACTTGACTTTTATGACCGTAGATCTTGTAGCAAACATTGCCTTCTTCCTTAGAACCTTCTTGATCTTTGTGTCTTTGCATTAAATTCATTCTGATCCTTTAATCCAATATTTTTTTAAACTTTGTTCCATGTTTAGTGACTTCGGTGATTATCTTCACTCAGTTTTGGACTTCACTCGGTTACCAAACTTTCTTGATAATTAACCTTGCTCGGTTGTTAACTTCGCTCGGTGACTATATTTTCTTTTCTCGATCGACAAATACTTCACTACTTGTTAACTAGGCTATTCCCCTTACCAACTTGACCTTTCTACTTTACCAACTTAAAAAAATCAAATGTTAAGTAAAAATAATTATACCAATGGTTCCTCATCATTGTCTGATCTTTATTATCTTTCCAATTAAGTTCCTCTCTAATTGATATAGAAACTTAATATAAACCAGAAATCAATTTATTGACATCAATGAAAAAATAACAACTAATCTAACTAATCTACTTGCATGTATTCTTTGGAACTTGATCTTCATCACCATTACCATCAGTTGTTTAACAATATAGCCCTCTTTAGCATTGATGGAAACACTATCAATTGATGATGGTATACTCTGATCTCTCTGGACTCTCTTTTCTCCCTCTTATCTTTTTCTTCCTCTTTGTCATCTGTCACATTATCACTCTTACATGTAGTCTCCTTTACTTGTATTCATCACTTAGTTACTGTACTTCTCCCTTGTGGAATCATCAATTACATATTTCTCCCTCTTTGAAAAAAATGCCAAAGATCCATACTCCTAAAATCTTATTCAGGCAGTGAATCATACCTTTCTTGTACTAATTTATTTTTGCATACATAAATCATTTGACAACTTCAGGCATCACCTAAAGTGTGATCACTAGCATCAACTAAAAATTCAGATATTCTAATGTTTCCTAGAATTGAGTCAACATACCTCTTGCATTAATGAATGTTGGATAGGGGTAGAACCCCTAATTTACCTCTGAGATACTCAAAATCATCCTTTTGAAGTGGCTTGGTGAATATATCAGAAATATGTTTTTTTAACTCACATTTTCCAAAATTACATTCTTGTCTTGTACTTTCTCTCTAGAGTAGTTCTATTTGATAGATATGTCCTTTTTCTTTGAGTGTATTACCAAATTCTTTGACATGTTTATACAACTTGTATTGTCACAATAGATAGTGACTAGATCAATGATATCTTCTTGCATACCTTCTAGTAGCTATTTGATCCACACAATATTTTCACAATTCATAGTTGCAGCAACATACTCAGCCTCAACAGTAGAATATGATATACAACTTTGTTTCTTTCTTAGCCATGTAACTACTCTTTCTCCTAGAAAGAAAGCTCCTCCACTTGTACTCTTTATATCATCAATCTTTCCAGCCCAATCAACATAAGTATATACTTTCAAGTCAAAGTCTCCTTTTTAATTGTATAGCAGGCTGAAATATTCAGTTCCTTTCAGATATCTAAAAATTCTCTTAACTGCTAACATATGTGTTTCCTTCAGATTTTAAGAAAACCTTGCAACAATTCCTACTACATGAGAAATATCGGGTCTTCTATGTACTACATATTGAAACTTACCAATCATGGATCGGTAGAGTGTCTCATTGACTTCTTGTGACTCATCCTCTTTAGATAACTTGTAGCTAGTGACCACTGGTGTTCCGATCAGTTTTGAGTCATCCATACCAAAGGTCTTTAGGATATCCTTAATATATTTTGATTGTGTAATATAGATCCCATCCTTTACCTATTGAATTTCAAGTCCAAGAAAGAATTTAATCTCTCCAATCATAGACATTTAAAACTCCTTTCTCATCTCCTCAAAAAAAGATATACACAATGTGTCATTGCCTCCAAAGATAATGTCATCAATAAATATCTTGACAATTAAAAGTTTGTTATTACTATCACATTTTAGATACACATTGTTGTTGTCCCTAGTTCTTTGAAATATTATTTTGATTAGATATGAATGAAATATTTCATACCATGATCAAGGTGCTTGTTTCAAGCCATACAGTGCTTTTTGAAATTTGCATACCATGTCTTGGTTAGTATTTTCAGCAAACCCTTTAGCTTGTTCAATATATACTTCTTAATCAAGAATACCTTTGAGAAATGTAGACTTAACATCTATTTGATAAAATTTGAATCTCTTATAATCTACATATGCTAGCAGAATTCTTACTCCTTTTAATCTAGCAAGAGGTGCCAAATTTTCACCATTGTCAATTCCTTCTTCTTGTGCGTACCCCTTGCAAACTAAGATAGCTTTATTTCTGATTACATTACCATGCTCATTCAACTTAATTCTGAAAATCAACGTAGTACTGATTACATTGTTATCTTTGGGTCTCAGTACCAAATTCCATTTATTATTCTTTTGAATTTGATATATCTCTTCCTTCATTGCTTTCATCCAATCTTCGCTTTCCAAAGCATCTTTTATTTTTCTTGGTTCAAGTTTAGATATTAAACATGTGTTTTCTCTCCAATGATTTTATTCAGTGAGTGGTGTCTCTTTACATATATTACCAACACAAAGCTATTGGTATCTCTTCATTTCTGTCATTTGGTGGAATATCTCTTTTATCATCTTCTTCCTCAATTTGTTCTTTGGGTAAGGTGTCAGGAATACCGGGTTGTACATAAAAAATATTTGATAATCCTTGGGTTCCTTCTGGCTGTCTTCATCATTCTTCTCTGCAAATTCATCAATCCTCACATTTTCACTTTCTACAATTTTGTTAGTATTCTTATTCGACCTCTTCATCCTACTATGATTGCATCAAAATCCTTTGATCCCAAATCCTTTTGTCAATACCATCATCAGAATGGCCATGATACTGAGAAATGTTATTCTCTAAAACATAAGGTTCAAGACTTAATTGATTCTAATGCTTTATCTATTGATAATTTTGATGGTAGTGGGAACAAATCTATCTATCCTCCTAATCAAAACCTTCAAATTTATAAGAATCCTTTGCCTACACATGATACTAATATCATTGCTCAGCCATCTTCTATGGATATTATTTATGATTGAAAGATGCATGATCTCAATCATATTGTTAACCATGTGGATCATGTTGTTTTGTCTCAACCTATCTCTCCACCCCAACCTCAATCTCAAACTCCTATTCAAGTTCATCCATCTCAACCTCAACTTCAAGTTCCACCTCAACTCAAACCTAAACCTCAATCTAAACCTTCAAAACAACCTAAGGATAAAAGACTTCAAGTACTCTTGATCACGTTTGATGATTCTAAGACCATTAAATCTTCTAATGGTCCCCACTACATTTATGCTAGGATTGATAAAATATCTACACGTGGTTTTTCTTGTTGATCCTACTTCTTTAGTCAATGTCATCACTAAAGAAAACATTTTTATGAAGAACTTACAATGTGATTATTATGATACTTCTGATGTCTGGATCCAAACTAGTAATGGTATTCTCTATCCATCATTTGGTTCTATTACCTTACCTGTTGAGATTTTTGGTAAAGTTATGGACACTACCTTCATTTTTGTTCCTACTTCTGATCAATTTCAAGATATGCTTGGTTTTCCTTGGTTTACTGCCATGCATGGCATTGCTTCTCCTATCCACAAGTATATTAAGTTCATTCATGATGAAGAGGTGAAAAAGATTAAACATATTTTATATCAACCTTCTAGGCCTAGGGATTGCGCTACCCTTGACTTCTGTTGGGCTTCATTACCTAATTCATGTCCTTCTCAACCTGATAACCTTTTTCTCTCATATCAAGCCTATAAACATCAAAAGATTATTGAGTTAATCATGTCTCGGATAGATCATAACTGTGGTCTTTTACCTACACCTTCTATACCTCCTTTATCCACTACTTCTAGTTCTATTAATCAAGCTTCTAGTATCACTTTTTAGCCTACTGAGAGTCCTACTAATCCTCCTATAGAACCTGTGAAGGAACCAGTTGTTGTTCCACCTAGTTATCAACATATTTCAAACAAAATAAAATGTAACATATCTACTGATGAACATCGTAAGAAGCATCAAGCTAATGCTAGGGCCCATGCCTCTATTATTTGATTACCTTCTTTTGACTAGCCTATGCCCGATGTGTTCGAGGAAGTTGATGTTAATAATGATGTTAAGTTTAATGATTATGATGATTCTATTAGAATCTTATATTCTATTTTGATTAATCTTGAGGAAGAAGATACTCTTGATGATCCTATTGATGCCAATGATGAATATGATACTATTGTTCTTGATACTGATTTACCTCATATGCTTTACACACAATTGATAATTACACCTAGTATCAAACATCGCGATTATCAAGAGGATTAAATCAATCAGATTTCCACAATCCATAAGAATTTTCAATCTTATTTTTACATTCCTTCATGCTCTTTTCTCTCATCCTGATGATGGATCACGGAGTGTGATCCGAAATGTTGATGCTAAAAACTACACACAATCAAATCCAGAAATCAAATTGAAAATATCAAGAGGATCCTTTTTTGGAACTGGCGATTATTCCTACTGTGTTGGATATATTCCCTCTTGCGAGTTGCCCACCTTCCCTAAATGATATAAACTAAGATGGGGAGGGTAGGCGATGTGATTGATTGGCTTGTCCTTCATGGTAGCCTTTTATGTGTTTGCCTATTTTATTGTTCTTCTCCCGTGATGTATTTTCTAAATGTTTGTTAGATTCTTTTATACGACCCTTGTTACTTTGTTGGTTCAAGGTGATAAAGGAATTGAACCTGTTGTACTATTCCTCTATATGTATCTCTATTCTTCTATATATTGTTTTCATGTTATTTTGTACCTATGCTATTGTTCATAAATGTTTTCCTTATGGAGTCCACTTGGATTTGCGACATGGTAGCACTGATTCTTTTTGGTCTCCATGTTGTGTTCCGAAAAGACTCTTCTTCATAACTCTTACATTTTATTTCCTCCTTATTTCCTCCATTGTGATTGTAGTTATACATTCTTTTGGGAATGATGTCAATTCCTTCACAATAATATCATATCTATATATACATATTATCTTATGATCATACTGACCCCACGGTAGGTAGATCCCTTTTGTGTTCTTTGTATTTTATGTGGTATTTCCCTTGATTTGTCTTCACTTGGGGCATGTCGTACTGGAAACATAATTAGTGGAGTTTTTTATGTTTTTTTTAATGCCATTACTCCTGTTAAAATATTTTCAAAACTTAAACACTTTTCTCCCTTTTTGGATTAGAGACTAATCCTTAAAGAAAATATTTTTACCTTATAGGATCTCTTGATCCCTCTAGTTTCAATTTACAATGTTTTGATCCCTTAAGGAAGGAAGGTGTCCTTAAGACTAGATCTTTCTATATGTTTACTTTTCTCTTTTGGAGTAGAATATTCCTAAGAGTAAAACCTTGATCGGTTGACTAGTGAGTAGCCACAGTCACTAGGTGGTTTAACTCCATATTTCTAGTTTCACTTTTTCCTTGTGTGATTGACAATGGCACATAAGTTCTCATTAGGTGAGGTAATAACACCATCTCTCTTTTTCTCTTTAACTGGTGATGTATCTCTTATCATGATCTTAGTGTTGATAAAGACTTATTACCCTTGGGGCTTTAGGATCCCTTTGTCCCTTTTGATTTCAATAAGATTATCTTTTCTTTATGATCTCCTTTAGCAAGAGTTTGCATCGAGTACATACTCTTGCTAAAGTGGGGGATATGTGTATAGTTTGAAAATGGAAGCACTTCCATTTTGGACTAGTTTATTCCTCCAAGTAAGTGGTTTGGGGTCATGTCAAGTGCCTTGAATGGGTCTCTGGCTTGGATTTGGATTTTCCTCCTAATCTGATCCATTTTCCACTTCTCTCTGGCCTATTTCTAGCACCCTGATCTACAAATCTAAGTTCCTTGACCTCATGGTAAAGGTTGACCTTCAGGGTCAGGGTCAACCTCAACCCTAACCTAGGTTAAGGTTAGCCTCAACCCTAACCTAGGTCAGAGTCAACCTTGACCTTGACACATGGTCCAAATTTCAAGTGTCCAAGGTTTCCGTATGTCGGGCTTTAGAAAGATTTAAATCCCACTTTTGGGTTGGTTGTTTTGGTCAACGAGGAAATGACTCTTGAAATTATATTTAACATAGGTCCACTTCTAGGGATATAAGTCTAATTGGGATGTAACTCTCCCATGTAGGCCTCTCTAGAATATTGTTGCCTAGATTTGTATATAAGAAAGCTTTCTCCTCTCATTTTCTCTAAGACTTGAAGCTCCTAAGCAAGAAGTAAGCTAAGATGCAAGAAGAAATTTCATCCATCCAAACTCTATGCATGATCTATTTGAAGCATTCAAAGACATTCAAGTATTCAATTCATCAAGTATATCCACTGGTAGCATTGAAGGATTCAAGCTCTATGGAGCCCTCTTGTTAAAGATTTCTCCATCCACATCCATGCAAGCCTCTTCCTATTCCAAGATCCAGTCAAGATTAGTGTTGAAGATCTACAAGAAATTGATTTGAGACATCCTACATCATACATCCTACATCCTACATCCTACATACTACATTCTACATTCTACATTCATTTTTTGCATACATACTTGTGGATGCAAGGATTCAAATCAGCCACAAGGGTTTCTATATAAGCAAGGTGAATTGGTTTATTTTATTTGTTTGTTTATAAAATTTCAATTATACTTTAAGGTTAATTCCAAAACCAGGGTTTCATCAAGGAAAACCCCTCTCCCCCAAAAAAAAAACCATTTTTATTGCAGGTACAGGTAAAAGAAAGAAAATTTAGGAATAGATTTGGATACCTTTTCGGTCAACTTCCAAGATCCGCGAACAAAATTTTCATCAGAGCAGTGCAGGTCAAGGTTGACTTTGTGGGGTACGATTGCACTCCCACAAAGTGGTAAAGGTTGAATTTTCTCATAAAAGGAAAATATTTCTGGGTTTTGTCCATCTCTTCTTTTCTGTTCCAGATTCGATTGCAGAACTTCCCGAAACTCAACATAGACATTAGAAAATAGGCTTTTCTAGATCTGCTATATTTTGAGGTTAGTAATTGTGTTCAATTCATTTCAATTAAGGTTTCAATCCATTCTATTACATACTCTTCATCCAATATTTGTAATTGTAAGGCTTTGTTCTTTCTTCTTATTTCCGATTGATTGATGCATTTATGCATTAACCATTTTCTTATGGTTGATCAAAGTGGATCTTTCCTTTGTGAAATTTGGGGCTAGGAAGAGAATATTATCTTCTCCTTAACACCATTTTCATACCTTACAAAATATACATTTACACACATTCACACCATTCAAACCTCACCATCATTATTTTATGTCTTTACAGTTGTAAGTGGGTAGATAGAGATTGCAAATTTCTTGGTGGCTTGCGAGCACAAGTTTAGATCTGGTTTCTTCCACTTAGCTATATGGTAGAAGGATAAGGTTTTATCCTATGAGATCTTGTTGAATCTCTTTTTTTAATTGGCCCTAACTAAGAAGGCCTTATAGCCTGACGTGTTTCATGTAATGGAGTTCTGAGATAATATAAAGTTGATATTGATATATCTAGTGTTGTGTTGTTTCTACTATGTTGTACTTGTTGTTGGCTACAAGTATGGACAGTCCTTTATTGGATCCTCTGAGCTTGACTACATCACCAAGGCATCCTTTTGCATAAATAGATAGAGATTGAATCACTTCCATATGAAAAATTTCTTCGATGAATCTTTGATGGTTGTGTGTTTAGAAAAAGTTACATATTTCCATGAATCAATATTAAAATAGTCACACAAAGATCAAGAAAAATAGCATGCTTTCATCATACTGATCTAGTTGAACATCATTGATATGATAGAAAGATATAACTTGAAAATTCAATACTTCATAAAAACCATAGTGTTATTGTTTTTGTTTCCATATTCCAAGTAAAATTCCATCCTCTCTGATAATAATGTCTCAAAAGGTCACGGATTGCGTTTGTGTCAAGATGGGATATGAATTGAACAATGATGTAAATCAAAGGTTCAAGTGTCTATTTGGTTGTTTTGATGCATTGATTCATGTGAATTGGTGTCTTCTTTGGTGAAATCCATTGATTTGGATTAATGCTCCCAACTGAAAAGCTTCGTTTGTGGAAGATGCAAAAGCTTCCAAAATATGAAAAAGCTTGGTTTATGGAAGATGTAGCTTGGAGACTTTATGAAAACATTTTTGGACTTTTAAAAAAAATAATTTAGAGATTTTTTTTTTAATTTTTAATTTTCATTTTTTAAAGATTACCATCTCTCAAACAAGATCACATTGGTTTTTCCCCAAGGTATAGTAAGGTGTAGGACATGACAGATGGATGAACAAGAGGATGTATAAATGGATAAGCAATGATGGATGAAGCGTGTGTAGTCAATGTGACCCGTAGGACCATCTCCTCAAGATTACCCAAGCTAAGGAAAAATGATATAGCAATGTGAAGTATGTTTTGGATAAGAAACGGAAGCCAATGGTGCAGTGCTAGATAACATATAGGACAATGAACTGATGTCATGAAAGTGGGTGGCCCAAAAGAGTGGACATGTCAAGATGTTTTTGAAAACAAATTTTGCACTTTATGTTCTTGATTTTGACCAAGACCAAGGGGTCAATTTTGATAATATATGGATAGGATAGTAAGATTAGGATAAAGGGGTGATGAAGGCTATGAGGGAATGGTTTGGGATTATTGCAAGACTACTTAGGAATAATGACGATAGATTCAGGACAAGCAAGATCATGATAGGGTAATATGGATGCAACAAGTGAATAAGCCAATGGGAAATATAGTGGATGTCTAGATACCTAATGCTCATGGATATATTCAAACTTTTCAAGATCAAAGGTGAAATAAGAAATATGGATGCAAGTGATATGAGTGGTAGGAAAATGGAGGATAACATGGATGAAACTTACCCCCAAGTGTAGATCACAATAAGGAGGAATTATGCATGATGCCTGTTTGCTAGGTTTTCATCATGGTACTTGTCCAAGGTGCCACAAGAAGTGGTTTTCACCATTGGACGAATTTATTTCTCTTTAATTTTTCTACCAAGGTGCTTGTTTACCAGGTTTTTACCAAGGTGCTTTTTCTCTCGTTTTTTTTTTCAATTTTTTCTTTTGTATTTTTCAATATTTCCCCAACATCTTGATCTTTGAATAATGATCTTCTGAAAGATATGCTATAATAAACCATGGCTATGAATAGGATGCTTAAAGGTATTGATAAGGTGATGATAAAGGACACACATGAAGGATAAGGGTATATGGTGGTGAATATTTTATGCCATAGATTGGATAAGAGGGATGGAAAGATGGAAAGTAAGTGTTTGATAGTGGATATGAGGATAAGAAACATGTATGTCATGGATGGAAATGTTGGCAAGATCAACTTTGACACACACTTTGAAGGGTGTTGGAATGATGGAGAAATAATGGATGAAGAAGGTGAGAATGCATCTAAGATACTAGATTTTGGTATATAAGAACCCAAATTAGACGTAGAAAGTGGAACATGTTTAGAAGGAGATGAATTGGAAGCCTTTGGAAGCTTGAATGTCAACTTTGGTTTTTATTTTGTGTGAAATTATTTCAAAAGTGACTTTGGAATCCACATAGTCTTTGATTTTTATTTCTTTTGTGATGCTTTAGAATGGATTTCTTCAATGAGGGATTTATGAACCCACATTTTCTTTGATTTTTCTTTTTTCTTAGTGGACCTTTACAGGTTCTTTGATATTTCATTTTTCTTTTCATTCACATGTTGATTAGATTGGATATGGTGATCTTTATACACATCTGGATTCTTGGATTTCTTATTTTTATGTTGCACATCCAAATTGCTTCCAAAAGAATTAGGAATTATGGGTGAATAGGAATAATATGGAAGGTTCATACGGATTGGTGTTTGAACATTCTTCAAGTATGTGTGCCTTCTTTGATCTTGATACATGGTAGGGTAAGTAAATGGAGACCTAGGGATGGTAGGCATGGTTGATGAAGGAATATAGGGACCCAATATGGATGGAAGAGATGAAGGCTTTACTTTTGGGACATAGGAACCCAAAATGGATTTGGAGGATGGTGAAGGCATATGGTTATGTTTGAAAGGAGGGAGATCAGGTGTGAAAGGGATATCAACATCTTTGGAATGAGATGCATTTCTGAAGTTCTCATATTTAAGATTTATATTTATACCAATAGGCTCACGAGTAGCTTTTATAGGAACAACTTTTTAGGATCAAGTGAGGTTTGAAGGGATTTATTATCATGCAAGGGATTTGGAAGAATGATGGTTTATTGAGGTGAATATGGAGGAGTATGACAAGGAAATTATGGGATACTTTGATCTTGACAAGGATCTTTGGATGGCGTAGAGAGGGTATTTTTCTCTTGATTTTCAATATGCTCATTGGAAATGGTGGAAGGCATATCTTGATCTTACTTGGAAAGTGGAAAAGATATAGATCTTGGAAGGATACTTTGGTCTTGAGATGGAAGGATAACATCTTGGAAGAAGTGAAAGGGTGCAAGGGAATCATCATGGGATTCTATGAATATAGGACCTTCATCCAATATGGGAGGAGATTGTATAACATCTTGATCTTGATTTTTATTGATATTGTTTTCTTCAAACTTTGGATTATCCTCTTGACATGGATCCACTTCTACGAACAATGTATAAGCTTGGGTATGCATGGGGGATTCTTGAAGGGAAAAGAAGGATCAGTTTGAATGGGTATAATAGGAATTGAAGCACATGAAGGTTTGGGGTCCATAACCCTTGAGGCATGAAAAAGATTTTCCAAAAGATGTAAGTTAGCTAGGATTTCTCTTAGAGGTATCCCTTCAGGGTAGACATTATTAGAATGAAAAGAATTAGGTTCATTGTTCAATGGAGGCATTTTTGATAGCTTTGCTACTTCAAGAGATGAATGAATGGGTGAATAAGTAAAGGCTATAGGAGAACCATTGCTAGATAGGGGTTCATGCATCAGATCTTCCTTGGGAGTAGTATCTTTCTCTTCATTCTCTTGATCAAAGATAGGATGGTCATGAAGTTGTTCTTGATCAAACATGGGTTTGTTGTTCTTAAATGCTTCTTTTTTTGAAGAAGATAAAGATATAGATGAATCATGTTCATAAATAAAAATAAATATTGATCTTAATGATCACTTGTTAGATGATGTATCCTTTTCTTTTTTGTCATCCTTCTTTAAGGTTGATGTATCATAATTATGAGGAAGCTTAACTCCTAATCGAGCAAAGTTTTTGAAATATATTTCTTTATCCCTCTTCAAAATTGTGTCCATGACTTTGAGGAATATGGGATCTTGGGATGCCTCCTCAAATTCCTCTTCAGTTGATTCTTCATCTTGATGCCTGTGGAAATTTTGATCTTTATTTTCCATTGGATTAATTCATGTTTTAAATAGATTCTGTTAGGGCTTTACAATTTTTTTTAGCTCAAGTGATGAGTCATGTGTTTCAAGGTTAAACCAGGTTCTGTGTTGTTCAAAACCCTAGTAATTTTTTTTTCAAACTTTACGTTGTGGTATAAAACCCTAAAGTTCTAGGGCAGGTTCTAATTTTGAGTTATTTTATTTCATCACTTAAATTATTATGAACCCAAGTGTTCATTTTACCATCGGGTAGGGCCATTATTATGTTTATCCTTTAGACCTAGCATTTTAATTATTTTACCCTAAGTTTGGATTCCCCGCGAGCCTTTTTAACTTTCCATGATGTGTCATGCAACTTAGTTTTGATCCAACGGATAGCACGTTGCCTCAGCTGAAAGATGATGGATTGCTATCTATCAAGGCATTTCACCTAAAGGCCACATGTCTCTGGCGGGTCTGACATATTTTTAAAGGTTGTTATAAAGTGTGAGAAGATTCAATTTGATCCAACAGACAACACATTTCCTTCATCTCAAGATGCATTTGATCTATCTATCAAGGCATTGTGCCTGTGTGAAATCTATCCCAGTGGATATGGGTAAAGTCAGAATAGTCAAGGTAAAAGATAAGAACATTAGACTTGATCTTGTAGTTGGTGCAAACCCTCAGTAAAAATATGATCAAGATCTATCTATCAAGGCATTGCGCCTGAGTGACACTTGGTATTTGGATGACCCTGTTCAATGATAAAGAATGAGGTAAATATAATGTAACTTAAATCTCATCCAGCGGTTGGCATGATTCCTTAATCATGAGATGATGTGTGATTAACTATTAAGGAATTGTACCTATCCACCATGTGTCCTAAGTGAGTCCGACCCTCTAGTTAAAATAAAGTAAACAAAGTGCATATTAGGTTTGATCATGTGGCTGGCATAAAGCCTAACCCCAGAAATGAAAAAGATTTAACCATTAAGGCATTGCACCTAGATGATGCATATCCTCTCCAAGAGTTTAAACCTACAGCTAGTAAGATGGCGATTGATTAACTAGTGATCAATTTAAATCAAATATGACAGTTTGCGTGATTCCTTAATCACAAAATGTAGAATAGATAACCATTGAGGCATTGCATCTCGCTGCCAAATGTCTTTCATAAAGTTTGTGGGACCTGTAGTTATGAAGTAAGGGGCAGGGTTAATATGTGATCAATTGGGTTTTGGTTAGATGAACAACATGCAACCTCAAATAAAAAGTGTTCATGATCTAGGTATCAAGGCATTGCGCTAGCACGACACGTGGATAAGTGACGGGACCCAGCTAGAGATAAAGGAAGGTAAAGCACTGGCAGTTTTAAAAGGATCCAATGGTGAGTATAAAGCCTTATACAAGAGATCTAAAGAGATTAACCATTGAGGCACCATGCTAGCATGACACATAGCATAAATGAGATCATTGGCCATGGGTTATAAACAAATGTAAAGGCCTTGTAAGTTGATGATAACCAGATGTACAATGTAAAGCCTCAAAGAAAAAGTGATTCAGATCTACTCATCAAGGCATTGTGCCTAAATAAAATGTGTCCAAACTAATAGTGGTCTTCATTAACCATTGCTAGCCATAGGATTTATGATGCAAAGTGGGTAACAAGAAGCCTCAAAGTGACAAAAATAGGGCAATGATCCCTAGATCACCAATCTTTCAAAGCCAAAATGCTTAACACTTATCACAAGTGTGGAAAAAGGACTTGGTTAAGGTTCTCACAAACCCAAAACCCAAAGGGTAACCTAATCACTAGGTTTCACGAATCCCTCAACACCAAATGCCTAGGTTGGTCTCTCAAGAAAATGACCCTGATTTACAATGATAACCCCAAAATGACATATAGGACCAGGGGTGACCTAATCTTATAGGTATGGTCTATTTAGGTCCTTACCATTTAGTTCCAATGGTTCTTTCACTCAAATGCAATCCATATACCATGGTTGCTTCACAAACCCAAGACTATGCTTGTAGCCTTTTTCTGAAGGAAATTCAATCTCAAATGAGATTCTTCCACATAACCCTATGAACTAGTTGGATATTCAGACACCCATTATGGCCTAGGACCTTGGACTCAAGCTCTAGAACTTGGAATTGAAAAGAAGACAGATTGACACACCAAATTGCTTCACCAAGTAGTCCTAATTAGGCCTCCATTTACACTACAAGTGTCTTTTAGATGCATCCAATAACCAAAATGATGATTGGGTCATGTGAGGGTGTGTAGAAATGACTCTTCCTCTGACTTAGGGCTTCTGGTCAATCCCCAAACAAAAGTTATGACTGCTGTCCTAAATTAGGATAGATGCATACATAAGGATATAAACCTAGGGAATCACTTTGTTTCCATTTGCTTTCAAATTGGAGAAAATATCTTGCAGAATATTGGAAAGCATCATAAGAAAAATCTTTCCACCAAGGGTCATTAAATTCCCATGGTGGAAAGTGAAGATACACTTAATTTCCTAAGAAACCCTGAATTAGGGCCTATAATCTAGGCAGTGAGTTTGAAATTTGAATAACTTACACACTAAGATCAATTAGAACATGAGACCAAAACAAAAAGGAAGTAGATTCATACCCCTAACTCCTGGTGTTAGAATCACATCCATACTTGACCGTACACGGTGAATGTTTCCTTCAGAATGTAAGAAAATGATTACTTTTATTGAGTTTCAAATATCAAAGTACATCATCATCCTACCACCTGCTTGAAAGGGATATTGTAGGCACTCCCAATGGTTACATGAAAATTTTGAACCAACTTGACCATTTGGGAGTTGGTTTTTGAAAAGTTGTTAAGTTTGCTCAAAAGTTGCTTGACAACTTTTGAGCAACTTTTACATTTTTTTGCAATTTTTCAAATCTAGTGACCAAATTTGGTCAAGATGTTATTTAGGTTATCCCTAGTGGATCCAAACACTAAAAACTAAAAAAAAAACTATTTCTAGGGTTTGGTATCATTAATGAATCATAGTGACCCAAGGGCTCATAATGTGCCAATCTTGGTACTATGGCCTTACATGTTGATCCAGTGTCTAACCCTATGTCTAAATATCACTAAAGGCATCTTAGGACCTAGGACCTTGAAGAAACCCCTAGGGTCCATAAAAAAATTTAGTTTAGTTTGGGTGCTCCTGCACCATACTCCCCAGGAGATTTGAACTGAAGTTCCCACTTGAGGATAGATGGTCAACAATGGTTCCATGTTGTTGCATCTGGTCCTCTATTATCCATGTAGCATCTATTGAAGGGAGTCCTTTCCATTTTACTAAGTACTAAATGTACTTGTTCTTCCTTATCTGCTTCAAGACTTTGGTTTCCAAAATGGTGTCTAGTTCCACTTGCTTACTTGGTGGGAGATCTGTTACATAGTCTCTAGCATCTTCAACTTGTGATCCCTGCATATTGACAATGTCTGCAACACACTTGTAAGGGGTGAGGTCTGCAATATTAAAAATGGGAGAAATCAGTAAAGTAGGAGGCAAGGATATCTCATAAGAATTTTCACCCATCTTGGTGATGATTATGCAAGGACCAATCTTCTGTTAATCCCTAAGTTTTGTTGATGTTTAGTGACCAACACTTAGTCATTTACTTAGGAATTTTTAGTTGGTTATCATTGTGGCCAAGCTACACATTCAAGGCTGAGCAACATTGCCGAGCAAGTTTTAGGTTGCAGAGTCACATCATGCTGAGACGAGTAGAATATTAAGTGTTGAGCAACAGAGATGTTAAGTGCCGAGCAGAAAAGTTTTTGCATACATGTCAGGATTGATTCAAACTTTGATTTAAAATGTTTAGGCTGACTTGTATGAGATTTAGGCTGACATATGTACGCATTTAATATTTGTCTGTGGAGTTAATTACGCATTTAATTGTTTTATACTATACATGGCATGGAGCCAATCAAAAAATTAGAATGCCTTGGGGGCATAAATAATAGATCTTGATCATTGATCTAGATCTTGCTGCCAGATCTGAAAAGACATATAAGATTGCTTCAAACCCTAGAAGATAGAGTGACAGAGAGAGATACTGAGTGTGAGAGAAGGGTTGTTGTTCATGAAAGATGAACAGTGAGTTATTTTTTGATGAATCCTAGATCAAGAAAAATGACAGAGCAGTGAAAATCAGATTGTCAGATCACATAAGGTATTGGAAAGAGCAGATCTGTCATCAACATTTGAGTGAGTAACAAAGGATCACTACTTGAAACATTCTAACAAGTGTATCAGGTGAAATCTCTTAATAGAGTGGTTCTAGTAGACCATTTCAAATCTCTTAGCTGAGTGCTTACTTTACTGTAAGTTGAAATCTTTTGACAAGGTAGATTGTAATGATATTTAGATCTTAACCGAATAGAACATTAACTATGTAGATTGCATTTTGTAATCAAACTCTTGTAGCCCTAACATGCACACTTTATTTTTGTAGTAATGAAGATTTTTTGGGTGTCATACCCACCCCAATTTTACCTATTTGGGTTTCTGGGTTACCAAAATTCTGTGTTATGAGTTATATATTTCATGCTATGTATACTATCTGATATTAGGTTAAATTCATATATGTATGAATGTGGATTAATTGTTTTAAGTGGTTAAGTTTTAAGATCTGATTCACCCCCCTCTCAATATCTTTCTTTCCCCATTATTGTACTTCCAACATCTTCTTCATGTGCAACTTGGAATATCTTCCTTTAGGGAGTCTCTCCTTCCTTAGGTATTCCCATACCTTATCTTCAACTTTGAAGTGAACTTCTCTTCTCCTCTTATCTTCTTGTGCTTTGTACTTCATAGTTGATTGTTGTAGTGATTCTTTTACCTCTGTCTGCACTTTAGGGATTAGCTTGGCTAACTCCTCTCCTTGTGCACTCACTCTAAAATTAGATGGTAAATCTACTAAATCCAATGGACCTTTAAGATGAAGTTCATATACTATTTGAAATGGCATCTTTCCAGTGGACCTATTCATGGAGTCATTGAATGTAAATTCTTCCTAAGGTAGGATCATGTCCCAACTTTGTGTATACTATTTGGTTAAGCATCTCAAGGGATTACCATGTGATCTTTTTACCACCTCCATTTTCCCATCTATTTTAAGGTGGTATGCTGAACTATAAGTCAAATTTGTGCCCAAATTCTTGAATAGTGTCCTCCAAAAGTGACCCTAAAATTTGACATCTCTATCAAACACTATTGTTTGTGGTAGGCCATGTATCCTAACCACTTCTTTAAAGAATAGGTGTGCTATATGAGAGGCATCATTTTTTCTCTTGCAAGGGACAAAGTGCACCATTTTACTAAATCTGTCCACTATTACAAAAACACTATCATAATCCCGCTTTGTCCTTGGTAAGCCCATAACAAAATCCATAGAAATTGATTCCCATGGCCTAGAGGGAATTGGTAGGGGTTGATAAAATCATTGGTTAGTGGATACACCCTTTTATTTCTAGAAAATAGTACAAGACTCAACAAATTTCTTAATTTCATTCCCTATCTTTGGCCAAAAATAACTTCTTTTTACTAATTCAGTGGTCTTATCTATGCCAAAATGTCCTCCTAAGCCACCACAATGTTTTTCCTTAATGATATTTGTTCTCATGGAACATTTAGGGATGAAAAATTGGGCTCCCTTAAATAATAATCCATTCTGAATCAGAATATAAGAAAATTCAGTATGGTATTTTCCAACCATTTTGGTGCATACCTCAAAAGCTTCTCCAAATTCTGTATCATCTACATATAGGTGTTTTAGGTAGTCAATCCCTACACTCTAAAGTTGCACTTCCTCTACTAATCCAACCCTTCTACTTATGGCATCAACCACTTTTGGCCACCCCTTTTTTTGTTTTATGTTGAAGGTATATGCTTGCAACTGCTCCATCCACTTAATGTGTTTGACTCCAAGCTTCTCCTGACTGTTTAGAAAACTTAAAGTATGGTTATCAATATAAACAATGATTTCTTTGGGGAGTAAATAGTGTCTCCATTTTTTCAAGGCTTGCACCATTGCATAAAGATCTAAATCATAAGTAGAATACCTCTTCTTGGCATCATTCAATTTTTTCTGAGAAAAATGCTATAGCCTTACCTTCTTGGCTCAAGACTTCCCCTATGGCCAAGTTCCTTGCATCAGTTTCAACAGTGAATACCTTGCTAAAATCAGGGAGTACCAAGATTGGGTATTGTGCCACTCTATTCTTGAGATATTGGAAAGCATCTACTGCCTCCTTAGTCCACTCAAATCTAGTCTTCTTTCCACATTTTATTGTGTCCAACATAGGAGCGCACACATGGCTAAAATTATTGATGAACTTTCTATAAAAAGTTGCTAAACCCTGAAATCTTCTAACATCACCTTGGTTCTTTTGTGGAGGCCAATTGACTATTGCTACAAAATTCTCTGGATCCATTTTGAGGGTGCCTTGGGAGATAAAAAAACCTATGAAAATGAGTTCCTTCTTCATAAAAATGCATTTTTCCAAGTTAATCACTAACTTGTGTTGATGGATTCTTCTTAGAACCTATTCAACATGTTCAAGGTGTTCCTCTTTGCTATGACTATAAATGAGAATAAATTTATCAAATGAAGAATGGTATCTATATCATTCAATCTAAATATATCAAGGAGATACTGAATACTTTTGGAATGGAAGAGTCCAAAATAGTGAGTACACCCATGGCTACTAGACAGAAGCTGACAAAAGATGATCATACAAAAGAAGTGAACCAAACACTCTACAGATCAATGATTGGAAAAATATAGTATGTTGTATACAGTAGACCTAATATTTCCCTAGATATTGGAATTGTTGCAAGGTTTTATAATAATCCCAAGGAAACTCACCTGATGGAAGTAAAAAGGATTCTAAGATATTTGAAAGGAACTGATGACTATGGTCTATACTACAAGAAGAATAACAAGTTTGAACTCAGAGTTTACACTGACTCTGACTGGGCTCGAAATGTTGATGACATGAAAAGCACAACTTATGGAGCATTTCTTTTAGGAAAGAGATTGATCTCCTAGACAAGCAAGAAACAGAAGTGCACCTCACAATCTACAGCTGAAGCCAAGTATGTGGTAGTAGCAGTTAATTGTTCTAACATTGTGTGGTTGAAGATACTACTGAAAGGTATGAAGGAAGAAATCAATGACCCAGTTGTCATATATTATGATAACACAAGTGCTATTAATATTTCTAAAAATCCTATTATGCACTCAAAGACAAAGCATATAGCTATCAAGTATCACTAATTGAGGGAGCTAGTTCAGAATAAAGAAGTGAGACTAGATTATGTGAACACTAAAGAACAATTAGCAGACATGTTCACAAAAGCACTACCCAAGGATGCTCATGAGTACCTATGAGGTAAAATGGGGGCGATTCCCCTAACTGAGGCTAATTAAGTTTTGAATGGTACTGTTGCATCAAATATTACATTCAGAATACTTGACACATTGATGCACTGTTAGTTTCACTTTAGGATGCTGGCTAAAGTTGTGAAGATGAACAAGGATAGAAAAGGAAATCAGTCATAATCAAGATGACAAGATCAACATGATACTAAAGATTTACATGATAATGATATTGACATCTTTGGAATTGTTGTCAAAGAGGGAGAGATTACCTATAAAGAGGGAGAGATTTCCTAGAAGAAGAGATTACCAAGAGGGAAAGATTACATAGAGGAAAAAGTTACTGTTGAAAACATTGAAGTGATTATCTACTCAGAGGGAGTGTATAGATGATTAGACACATATGATTACAGTGTGATTATAGACATAGAGGGAGTTATAGATAGGAATCAAAATGAAGCTAAAGACATTAATGAAGATTCATTCATATCAAGGAACACAGGTGAATTTTTTGGATTGGTTGGTAACTATGCTTGTTAAATCATTGTTTTAATATTTTGTGTTGCCATCAATGCCAAAG
>MU224332.1:1038733-1051721 GCA_018584345.1 Thuja plicata | reverse complement strand
TGGTTGGTAACTATGCTTGTTAAATCATTGTTTTAATATTTTGTGTTGCCATCAATGCCAAAGAGGGAGATTGTTGGAAAGTGACAATGCAAGCAATTGTTATTTTTTCATTGATGTCAAACCTTAAATGGTGAGACTATTGTTATCTATTTGAGTACCATATCTACTGATGATGAAGAAGATTGTTAAGGAAATTAAAAGGGTACTTGATCAGTTGGCACTCTCGCAAAGCAATTAGTTGTTTATCTTTCAAAGACAGTTTTTCTCACTTTTTTGTGCTGAGAAAGTTTGGCTTGTGCCGATCAAAGTTGCTTGTGCCGAGCAAAGTTTCTTGTGCTGAGAAAAGTTGCTTTTGATGAGAAAAAGTTGTTCAATGCCGAGCACCATTGAAATTGCCTAGTGGAAACAGTGATGTTGGCTGACTTACAGTAACTGAATTAATGATGAGATTTGAGATCTCTGGCTGACTTAGTTAATTTTATTGAGATATGTAATGTTAATTAAATATTGATGCATGTCATTTAATGTATGGATAACCATAATTAATGCATGGTTTCAGGATTTAATTAGAGACTACTTTGGAGAAGTAAACGTAATGCAAATATGGAATGATCCGTTGGATCTGACCTAACCTAAGATCTATGATCTTGTTTAAGCGGCAAAATATTTATCTAACCTAGACAAAGAGGTATATGATAACCTCAAGGGGTTATTCATTTAGGATGCAAGAGGTGTGCTACTGAATGTGAAGTATGCAAAAGGGTTGCATAGTTGATTTACTATTTAGCATGATCTAGTAGAGAAGGCTGAATACAAAAGCATAGAGTTGCATGTGTGATTGCTTGATAGATTTCCAAGTAGATCAGAAGCTTGAAATGATAGTGCAGGCTATCCAATAAGTTAACATCAGAGTTGTAATTGCATCTAAATTTGCAAAGTAAGTTGTATGTATCAGATCACAACTACTGATAACTTTCTAACCATTGTATCAGTTAAATCCCTTAACAAGGTTGACCTAACAGTCATTTGTATAAGTCCTCTAACAAGGTGACATTTAGGTTGAATGTTCTAAGTCCTCTAACAAGGCCACTCCTAACAGGGTGATTAAATCCTTTAACCAGGTCACACCTAGTAGTGTGTTATTGTAACCTTTAACAGGGTTGGCTCCTTACAGGGCATCACTTCAGAAGAGTGAAAACTTGGTATCATGTTACTGGTGATTTTTCTGATATTGGGTTTCCACATTAAATACTTGTGTCAACTTGTGTGAATGCTTATGGTTTGTTTTACTTTTATGTTTCTACAAACTAATTTCAATTGATAGTAAACTATGTGATTAAAGTTGTTGACATATGCTACTACTGCCGAGTAGATTTGAAATATAGAAATTTTTTATTTTCTATATCTAGACCTGAGGATAACTGATTCACCCCTCCCCTCTTAGTTGTTCTAAATTAATTCTAACACTCACTAGTAGTGAAAAGACAATACTTTGTTAGTGACTTCTGAACTTCTTTTGGCATAGGATCATCCTTATCAAATCTTACATTATCCTTAGGCTTGGATATTAAGACATATGCTTCAGTTTCAAATTCTTTCAAAACTATTAACATTTCTTTCTCCCCCATGGCTATGACAGTTGGTTCTTTCTCAGTGTTTTTATCAGGCAGGGGATTCATAGTGAATGTTTTCACATCCATGGTGATAGAGTAGGACTTTTCCTTACAATGGTGTGTGGCATCAACATCATACTGCCAAGGTCTACCTAGGAGAATGTGGGAGGCATCCATCTCCACAACATCACAAAGAACTTTGTCTCTAAAATCAGAGATTGAAAACTCTACCCATGCTTGTTCAATCACTAAGGTTTGTTGACCCTTAGTTAGCTAAGAGAAATGATAAGGAAAAGGATGATGTTTCTTAGGGAGGTTTAACTTCTGTACAATTTCACAAGATAATAAATTTTTAATTGAGCCAAAATCAATAAGTAAATGACATACCTTCCCATTAAATTTGATCTTTGTTCTGAAGAGGTTCTTTCTTTGAGGAGGTTCTTGGCTTTGTGGGACTTGGAGGAATACTTGTCTCATCATCAAACATGTTCCTTCCTCTGGTTCTAAGTCCCTTTCATTGTCATTGTCTTCTTGCTTGTCCTCTTGAATGAGTTGAGCTCTTCTTTCACCTTGGTTGTTATTGTTCCTCTTCTCAGGGCATCTTCCTGCATGGTGTCCCAACTGAGTGTAGTAGTAACACCTCAATGGTCCATTTCATCTTCCAGTGTTTGTCCTTCCCTTATTGAAAGGTATTCTCCCTCTATAGTTACCTCTTGAGTTTGTATCACTATTTTCTTTGTCTCCTTGGTCAGGGGTCCTGCTGCTATTACCATTGTATTGCCCTCTATTCCAAGAGGTTCCTCTTCCTCTAAAATTATTCCCACTATCATTATTATTTCCCTTTCCAAACTCTTTCTTTTTGTTCTAGTTTTCCTCTACCTTAAGTGCCATTTGATAGCACTTGTTCACTAAGGTAGGGCAATGTAGGCCGAGTTCCTCTTGAATGGATACTTTTAGACCATTCAAATATCTTGCCAACTTTTCTTCTTCATCTTCTGTGACATTTGTCTTCATACACAACTTTAGGAACTCCTCGATGTATGAGCCTACATCCATATCCTTTTTTTTAGGCTTTGTTTCCTCTTATGGAGTTGTACCGCATAGTCTTCAGGCACATAAGTCTCCTTGACCAATGCAATCATTTTGTTCCATGAAGAGATCATTCTCTTCCCATTCTTCACCCTCTATGTTTGGATGAGGTTCCACCAAGTTAGGGCTTCTCCCTTCAACTTGGATCTTTCCATCTTCACTCTCTGATTCTCAGGGATGTCCTCACACTCAAAGAAGCTAGTTAGGGCCTCTATCCAATCCAAGGCCACATCTACATTCATCTTCCCACTAAAAGTTGGTAGATCCAACTTTTCCTCCATGGTTCTTCTCCCCATAGATTTCAAGGAATCTAGAAGGGGTCTCTGGTCTACAGGAATGTTCTCATCCTAATCAGGGGTGTCTTCGTCTGACTCACTCCCTTCTTCACCACCAGAAGTGTCTCCTTTACCCCTCTCTACCTTATTCTCCAATTCTTGAACTCTTCTTGTCAAGGCTACATTTGCTGCCCTTTTTTCTCTTACCATCTTTTCCAATTCAATGTTTGTAACCATTGAAGGGATATCTTCATCCTCAGGAGCAGACATAGCTATGATACAACTTGATGCAAAGTGGACAATTCGAAGCCTCAAAGTGACCAAAATAGGGCAATGATCCCTAGATCACCAATCTTTCAAAGCCAAAATGCTTAACACTTATCAGAAGTGTGCAAAAAGGACTTGGTTAAGGTTCTCACAACCCCAAATCCCCAAGGGTAACCTAATCACTAGGTTTCACCAATCCCTCAACACCAATTGCCTAGGTTGGTCACTCAAGCAAATGACCCTAATTTACAATGATAACCCCAAAATGACATATAGGACTAGGGGTGACCTAAGCTTTTAGGTATGCTCTACTTATGTCCCTACCATTTAGTTCCAATGGTTCTTTCACTCAAATGCAATCCATATACCATGGTTGCCTTACAAACCCAAGACTATGCTTGTAGCCTTTTTTAGAAGGAAATTTGATCTCAAATGAGATTCTTCCACATAACCCTATGAACTGGTTGGGGATTCAGACACCCATTATGGCCTAGGTCCTTGAACTCAATCCCTAGAACTTGGAATTGAAAATAAGATAGATTGACACACCAAATTCCTTCACTGATTAGCCCTAATTAGGCCTCCATTTACACTAAAAGTGTCTTTTAGATGCATCCAATGACCAAAATAATGATTGGGTCATGTGAGGGTGTGCACAACTGACTCTTCCTCTAACTTAGGGCTTCTGGTCAATCCCCAAACAAAAGTTATGACTACTGTCCTAAATCAGGATAGGTGCATACATAAGGATATACACCTAGGGCATCACTTCATTTCCATTTCCCTACAACTTGGAGAACCTATCTTGTATAATATTGAAAAGAATCATAAGAAAAATCTTTCCACCAAGGGTCATTAAATTCCCATGGTGGAAAGTGAAGATACACTTAATTTCCCCAGAAACCTTGAATTAGGGCCTATAATCTAGGCAGTGAGTTTGAAAATTGAATAACTTACACAAAAAGATCAATCAACACATGAGACCAAAAAAAAAAGGAATTAGATTCATACCCCTAACTCCTGATGTTAGATTCACATGCCCCTATGTCTATACCTGACCATACATGGTGATTGTTTCCTTCAGAATGCAAGAAAATGGTTACTTTTATTGATTTTCAAATATCAAAGTACATCATCAGCCTACCACCCACCTAAAAGGGCTATTTTAGGCACTACCAATGGTTACATGAAAATTTTTAACTGACTTGACCATTTGGGAGTTGGTTTTTAAAAATTTGTTAGGTTTGCTCAAAAGTTGCTTGACAACTTTTGAGCAAATTTTACATTTTTTGTAATTTTGCAAATCTAGTGACCAAATTTGGTCAAGATGTTATTTAGGTGATCCCTATTGGATCCAAACACTAAAAAATAAAAAAAAACCTATTTCTAGGGTTTGGGATCATTAATGACTCATAGTGACACAAGGGCTCATAATGTTTCAATCTTGGTATTATGGCCTTACATGGTGATCCAGTGTCTAACCCTATGTCTAAATATCACTAAAGGCCTCTTAGGACCTTGAAGGAACCCGTAGGGTGCATAGAAACATTTGGTTCAGTTTGGGTGCTCTTGCACCAATTTAATAAAATGTGCTTAAATCTACGGTCACATTTTAAACTGGTAAAGAAAAAAATTTTGAACCGTTGGGCCTGTTAGGGATTTTTCTTGTATGAACCACAATGATTGAAATGTCTATTTGAATATTGTGCCTTCTAATACTAATTCAGAGACAAGAAAAGCCTAATTTCTAAGGACTATATAAGGTCCTTCTTCATTTTTGAGCTCCACAAATACTCAGGCAGGTTTTACCTCTTAAGATTGTTGTTTATACAATATTTGTTGATGTGGACACTGATTTGTTATGTATCTTTATTGAACCAACTTATGAATAATCTTGCAAATAATCAAGCATAACCAGATGCAAGATATAACCATACAAACCATAGTTATAAGCATAACAACAATCAATGATACAAGGATTCTCATCCTTCTTCCTTTTACTATAGGAGAGATAACCTAATAGATTCACTCTTCAAGGAATCAATAATATGGACAGTGTCCTGCTGACAAAGGTCCTTGACAAATTTAGTTTGTTTATTCTTAGTAACAAAGTGTTTTAATTGATTTGGTTTTGATATATTGGAATATCTCAGACATAGATAGATGATCAGATTGCTTTCTGAACCAGTGCCTATCCTTTGGGCTACGGAGTCAAATATAAGCTAAGATATCATATAAATAAAACACAGTAAACTACCTTACAATTCACATGCAATTCAGATAAATTGCCTTACAAGTTATCCTGTCACCTCAAATCTATTGTATCAAATCTTTAAACAAAGTAGTGTGCTCCTTAAAATTACGTACAAAATTTAGTTCTTTCCTTGAAAGAAACTTGCAAATAATCAAATGGTTACCTTATAACCAGAATGCTACAGAATACCTTGTAAACTAAGCATAGAAAAGCATACACAAAGCAAAAGAGACAACAATAGAGGAGAGTAAAATTGCACCATATATTATTCATAAGATCCAGCTTTTCATACCTGAGAGATTACACAGCTTCCAAAAGATAGACAAAAACCAGAATATCTGAATTCTGTGATATATTATCTCCTTTCCAAAAATTGTTCCAACATCAAAGACACTTAACTATTACAACTCTTATGCTATATATAGGTTTATGACCATCTTGAAATCCCTAAGGATGCAACAAGCTTTGGATGGTCACAAAACCATAACCCTAAAGATATAAGAGAGACAAAAGAAACAGAGAGAAGAAGCGGTGAAAAGACAGAGTCAAAAAGGTAAAATCAGATATCTCTTGGTCTTCTCCCGATCTAGCGACTACAATCTGATTTGTAGATGGTAGCTGGTGTATTTATGCTAAGTCTGGATAGTTGTTCTCGCCTGCTCACCTACATCTCCTTTTGAAATAACTGTCCATCTTGTCTATGAACAGTGCAACGCCAAGTATTTACCTCACTCATCGTCCAAAATTTCTTCCTCTACCACAGGATTCTTTTTCTTCAGTGTTGTCATGAATTCCCATGCCTTTACTTCATTATCTCTTGGCCAATTGAAGTCTTGATTACTCTGTACTTGTACCTTTTTCCTGTCCCATCTTACATTAGTGATGTTCTTAAAATCAAGTAGGAACTTGTTGATATCTGTCTCAGCTTTGAATGCCTCATCCAATATTAAATTAAATCCATCTATATCAACCTCAGTTCCCAAAAGAAAAGCCTCCTCACTAGGCATCTTGGTTTAAAACTCAGTCCTCCAGGCATCTATAGCCTTTACCTGATCATCTTCTCCTTTTAAGGCAGGAATAAACCTATTGAAATCAGCTGAAAAGAGACTCAATTTAGTCTCTATTTGGTTCAATTTTTCTTTAAAGAATGAGAGAGCAATGTTTACTCTTTTGATCTCATCTTCCACCTCTGTGACTATTGGAGGAAAATCTGCCCTTATGGTCTGCAGAGATGACAATTTTTTAAATAAACTTGCCCTGGCAGACCATTTTGTGAAGTAAGGGTTTAGAATTATAAGGTATCTCAATACCTCAGCATGCAATATAGGCAACTTATTATATGTATTAACTACAACATCAGCCTTGTCTTTTAGGATCTCAATCCTACGTTGTAGTATGCCTTTTAGTGCCTTCAAGGCTATTGCATTTCCTTTTTCTTCATCCACCTTTTGTTCCACAGCCTCTTCTGACTTAGGCTTGTCTTCAATCTGCATAGGTGGTGGTTGTGTAGGCACATACACTACCTCAGTCTTCGCTTCCAATTCATCTGACAATGTCTTTATCAGCTGATCCCTCTGGTATAGTTGTATATGGCACATGTTTCTGTCCTTAGATGGTGCACTTATTTCTTCCAACAGTGTAGTATACCTTTCAGACAATTGCTTTGTCTTATCCTCATTGAGTTGAGCCTAGTGTGTCATAATTTGGGAAATTTCTAGGTCCTCTATATTTTGGACTGACCACACCATCTGATTCCCCACCATATTCTCTTGAATGTTCACTAATTGGGGCTTCTGGTCCTTAGGGCTCAAACTCCACATGGCAAAGGCCTGAGACTTTGGGTTATACCCAAATCCTTTGATCATTTCTCCCACTTGGACTTCACTAACCATCTTAAGGTCAAGCTACTTTCTGATTTGATCTATAATGAAAGCAGAAGCCAAGTCCCATCCTTCAGCCAATAAAATCCCACTTCCTAGTACCATCTTCCTGGCATCTTCAGGAGAGATGTCCTCACTTTCAGAATCATAATTTTGTAGGGCCACCAGAGCTTCATTAGTAATTGTCTCTTTTCTGTCCATAGTCAATTGGGACTTTATTTTCTCTTTTTTGTGCCACCTGAGGAAGTCCTTAAATTCCTGTATCTTTACAAAGTTGTCATCGTCTAGGAATTTTTGCTGATGAAGCAATCCTTCATCAACACAGGCTCTGAGTGGTATCTCAACCTCATCTTCTAGGTCAGGCCTTTGCTTCTTGCCTTCCCTGATTTCTTTTCTCAGGTTATGATCATATAACCTGGTGCCTGGCACTAAGGGCTTAGCCTTATCCCTTTTCTTACTTTGGCCCTCCATTGCAGGCTGTCCTAATTCCAACTTTTGCCTTTTTGTAGCTGGTTCCTCCACATCATCTGGCTGAGTGGCAACTGTTAGATCTATAATATGTTGTTCTGCTCCCTGCAACTGTGGGATTTCTGCCATTTCTTGCTCTGGGGCTTGTTGTGGTGGAGGAAGCACAGGGGGACATGCATAATCACTATCATCATCACTCTCCTCCTCTGATTTTGAGTTTTCAGGTGATTGAGCACCTTTCTTATCTATGACTGTATCCAATTGTTCTACTAACACATAGTAGTTGTCAATCATAGCCTTAATTCTATCAAAATAGGAGAGATCAGGGTAAAAACCCCCAAAGGACAATCCATTTCTTTTGATTTGTGTCTGCAGCTTCAGTAGCTCCTGCATTCTCAGTCTTCTCATATGAATGTCATCTTCATCCAAAAGATTCCTTGTTGAATCTTCCTCTATGCATTCACAATGGACATTGGTATTAGGGATAGTAGGAGTATACAACTTCCTAACCCCAGCCATGAAGCCTTCTGGGTCAATGTACCTGTAAGAGGCTACTGCCATCCTGTACTTTTCCAGCCATTGACCTACTTCATCTATGGAATTCTTACCAATTGTAAAATTTGCAATTTTAAATTGTCTAGGGGTTATAGTCCCCTTTTTATGTGGTGCAAAGTGCTCATTGTCAGTTAACATCAACTGCCAAATGAATTCCATAGCAGCTACTCGCACAGGCACATGATAAGGCAATAAATGGGGTGGATGAATACACCCATATACTCTGATTATGGTGAAATTCTCCTCCAGGAAGAAATCACCCCAGTTGTGGTTTCCAGACCAATTTTTTTTATAGTTGCAGGGCCTAAGCAACTGTATGATTTTCAATGGGACTCTAGTCCTTCTTGTCCCCAAACTCTGCACAATTGGATACACAATCCAATTCTGGAATGCATAGTAGTCACACTATCTAGAAGTATAGTTCCAAACCCTAACCTAGAACTGGATAGGATTCGGTTGTGCCTGATAAAATCTCTGAGGAGACAAGTTATGTGTATCCATGATTACAAAATTGAAATATAAGAGAAGGTGCATTAGAACTGAATAATGCAAGAATTTACGCTCCTTCTCCTTAGGGTTTTTTAATTTCTTCTGTGTTGCAATAAAACCCTCATTCATTTCATCAATTATATGCTGAATGTAATCATAACTGGTGCTTGAATGCACCTCTTGCAGGTCCAGAACCATCATCAAGATGCCAGAACTAATTCTCTCTGCATCTCCATCAATCCCTAGCACTCTACATAGGGCATATGCATTATATTTGATGTAGAAGTGTAGGTCCTTGTAATAATATGGATAGGGCTCAACCATAGGACCTAAGTAATTTTTCAGTTCTTTCAACATATGCTTCTGCAACAAGCCCTTTGCAATTTTGGGCTTAGAACTGTATCTTTTTTCCTACCTTGTCATGTCAATTTTTGTAGACATGGTACTGAATAAGCCGAAGGCTTGCATGAATGAGTTTCTGTTTAGAATTAGCAAGGCAGTGCCATCATCCCTTTTGATGGTCTTTGTGAGGGCATCATAATGATTTTCTAGGTCAAGAAAAAGGTCTACATCTAAGAAAACATCAGGAACAAGCAACCTAGCAAGACCACATGTCCAAGGGTTTGAAATAGGGATGGGCTTATCAGAATTCTTATAGAAATATGTGAAAAGAGAGTAAACTATTGTGCCCGGGGTCACACCATCCTGAATATTTTTGTACTCATCTAGGAGGACACTAGCATTGGCCTTCTTATTCTGCGTTGAACCTGGTAGAAGCTGGAGAAACTCATCAGAGTAACTCGGTTTTCCTTTCTGTTCCTCTCCACTGCCTCCACTTGTTGAAACGACACTCATAGCTCTGCTCATATCTGTAACACCTTGAATCTTCTTTTCTCTTACTGATATTGAAACAAATCTATCTCCAATATCAGCCGTTTGTTCTGTGCACAATCTTCTACAATTTTAGAAATCTCTGATCACTTTGGATACACTGCAACTGCTCAAAATATCACTCTCCTGAAAATTAGCAACTTGGCTCTGAAAACTTGAAAGCACGATGAATGAGAATGAATGCACCATCAACTCCTTATAGCCGTCATTTAGAGTACATAGCTCATAATTCAGAAACATCAGTTCTGCCATTAATTTTCCATGCCGTGAACTTTGAAAAACCTAGCCGTAGTTGCTGAAGTTGACAGGAAATCAAATTTTCAAATATGAATCCTCAGAGCAATCATAAAATTTTTAATAGAGCTGACATGTCATATTATGATTCATTATCTATCTCACATCTCAGCTACCCTTTTTGCACCGTAACCAAAATACGCGCCTGTGATTGGTTGCCGAGTGATTCATTGTGTCACATCAAGAAACTGCCATCATTTTTTAGATCTTGCAATCAGGCGACCACGTGACTACATTAAGTCTCTTTGTCACATGCCTCTATTATTAACCATGGTTCCATCTCGAGACTTGGCGACAATGTGCTTTCATAACCCTGGCTAACCCAAGTTACAATCTGACGATCAGGCGACAAAACTGAAATCAAAGTCGCGTGGAGTTAACCTTAACTCATCTTTCTTCTGGAGACCTCGCGACTAGCCATTACTACTAACCTTTACGGTTTTCTCCATGTCGCTAGATGCTTACATTATATTTCAAGATTATGCAACAACCTTTAGTCACCCAGTCGGGAGATATTCAACTTTACCTTAATAGGTAATATGCACCTTTTCTTTTTATCTGATGACTTTGCGACATACCCTAATCGCCAAGTCGGGAGGACTTTTTCCTTGGGGCACTTTTCTTTCCAGACATCGCGACCACCGTTGGATCTTCTGATTCTTTTATCTGACGGCAGTCGTTTAATCACCAAATGATCGGGCATGCCCTTAAAATATTCCCAGACACTGCGACTAAAGGCAAAGCACCTTAGTCTCAAAGTCGCTGAATCCATTTCTTCCTTCTGGCGGCCACGCGACTACCCACTTACCTTA
Source organism: Thuja plicata (assembly GCA_018584345.1). Lineage (NCBI taxonomy): Eukaryota > Viridiplantae > Streptophyta > Pinopsida > Cupressales > Cupressaceae > Thuja > Thuja plicata. The sequence goes on along the minus strand of MU224332.1, from coordinate 1,040,834 downwards.
TGACAGATGTTGCCCAATCATTGGTTCTCTTACCACATACTTGAAAACTGAAGCATTATCCTGCTCTGGCGACATACCGACTAATCATTACTGCAAACTTCAAATAGTTAGTCGCGTAGTCTGAGCTGAAATCTCTTAACTGCCACTTTATTTTGAGACCACACGACTGAAGGAAAACTTAACTGTTAGCTTTGGCTTGATCTGGCGATAACGCGACATGAAGTAATCGCGAAGTCTGAGAACCTTTTCATAACTTCTTGACTTCTCCCATGATCACCTGACTAACAGTGGGTCCCATCTTTTACAAATCTTTATTACATCATTATCTTGCGACTACCCAACTGAAAGAAATTGCTAAGTCTCAGAACACTGAAGGAATATTCTAATTCTGAATGAGACTACGCGACACAAGGAGAAAGCAAAGTCGGGAAGAGCTTTGGAACATTCGGTCGGGGTAACGTGATGAGGTGACCTAACTTATAACACATGCCTTAAGTGAATGAAAAAGCAACGTTGAAACATAAGGCATGACCTAGGGTTTAAAATTCATCGTTCAACACTTGGATAACGAGGATTTTTTAGGGTTTTTGCAAATTTGGACAAAGTTTAGACTTGAAAACCTAAAATTTTATAGAGGGCAGGACAAGGAACCAAGAGAACTAGAAAAAATAGGAAATACAACCAACAGTGGCTCTGATGCAGATTGGCTAAACTCAGTTTATGACAAAGAACCACAGAATCTCTGGTTGCAGACCACCTCTCACGGAGCAAAACCCTAAAGCAGAAAGGGAAATATGTAAAGAATTTACAAACAAAGGACAAGGAAAGGAGAATATAATACATACTTTCTTGTGCACCTCGGACCTTTAATCAAAGAAAGGCTTCAAAAAATGCCCATGCACAGGCAACTCAAAAAGATCACCATCCATATTCTTCAATAAGTATGAGTCTTTGCCAAATTTTTCTGCAATAATAAACGGTCCCAGCCACAAAGACTCAAACTTGTTATGCTTTCCTTTATTCTCTTCCCTTGCATTCCATTGGAGAACTAAATCATCAATTTGAAACTTTCCCTCAGTAGCTCTCCTGTCAAATAGATATTTCATTTGCTGTTGCAACTTGACATTTTCTTTCTGACTATTTCTCCTCATTTCATCCAATTCATTTAGCTGCATCATTCTATTCTACATATTGTCAAATATATCTAAATGTTCTTCTTGTATGTACTGGCAAATGGGCAATAAATTTTTAATAGGCAACTTTGCTTGTAAACCATACACCAGCTCAAAAGGTGATTGACCAGTTGCCTTCTTTAGTGTTATTCTATCAACCCAAAGAGATAATCTCAATTTTGTGTGCCATGTCCTCTTATTTTATTCCAGAGTCCTTTTCAATATCTTCAAAATGCTTTTATTTCTAGACTTTGCTTGTCCATTGGCCTGTGGATGATATGGGGATGAATAAGATATTGTAATCCCATACTGCTCACAGAAACTTGTCATTTCTTCTGATCTGAAACTCCTAGCATTGTCCATGATTAATTTACTAGGCACACCAAATCTGGTCAAAATATTGTCTAATAGAAATTTAGTAACCACCTTACTAGTCGCTTTCCTTGTGGGGATAGCCTCAATCCATTTAGTAAAGTAATCTGTGGCAACTAAAATCCAACTATGCCCTGCACTAGACTTTTCTTGAAATTCACCAATAAAATCAATGCCCCATACAGCAAAAGGAGCTTCAGTACTTACTGAGTTAAGTAAGAGAGCACCTTCAAATTTTAGCTTATTGGAGAACCTCTAACATGGTTCACATTTCCTAACATGCATGTAAGTATCTTTGAAAAGAGTAGGCCAATAATATCCTGCCCTCAAAACCTTATGGGCAGTAGTCTTAGCAGAAAAGTGACCTCCACACTCTCCTTCATGCATCTCAATTAGGACTTTCTCAGCTTGATACTTGTCAAGGCATAGAAATAAAACACCATTCTTATCTTTCCAGAATAAATCTCCTTGAATCAACACATATCTTTGAGCTTGCAACTTCAAACTCCTCTTCTGGTTATCAGATAGATAATCAGGACATTTAGCATTTTTGAGGA
>MU224332.1:1017321-1029110 GCA_018584345.1 Thuja plicata | reverse complement strand
GGATTTGGTTGTGCCTGATAAAATCTCTGAGGAGACAAGTTATGTGTATCCATGATTACAAAATTGAAATATAAGAGAAGGTGCATTAGAACTGAATAATGCAAGAATTTAGGCTCCTTCTCCTTAGGGTTTTTTAATTTCTTCTGCATTGCAACAAAACCCTCATTCATTTCATCAATTATATGCTAAATGTAATCATAACTGGTGCTTGAATGCACCTCTTGCAGGTCCAGAACCATCATCAAGATGCCAGAACTAATTCTCTCTGCATCTCCATCAATCCCTAGCAGTCTACATAGGGCATATGCATTATATTTGATGTAGAAGTGCAGGTCCTTGTAATAATATGGATAGGGCTCAACCATAGGACCTAAGTAATTTTTTAGTTCTTTCAACATATGCTTCTGCAACAAGCCCTTTGCAATTTCGGGCTTAGAACTATATCTTTTTTTCGTGCCTTGTCATGTCAATTTTTGTAGACATGGTACTGAATAAGCCGAAGGCTTGCATGAATGAGTTTCTATTTAGAATTAGCAAGGCAGTGCCATCATCCCTTTTGATGGTCTTTGTGAGGGCATCATAATGATTTGCTAGGTCAAAAAAAGGTCTACATCTAAGAAAACATTAGGAACAAGCAACCTAGCAAGACCACATGTCCAAGGGTTTGAAACAGGGATGGGATTATCAGAATTCTTATAGAAATATGTGAAAAGAGAGTAACCTGTTGTGCCCAGGGTCACAGCATCCCGAATTTTTTTGTACTCATTCAGGAGGACACTAGCATCAGCTCTCTTATTCTGCGTTGAACCTGGTAGAAGCTGGAGAAACTCATTAGAGTAACTCGGTTTTCCTTTCTGTTCCTCTCCACTGCCTCCACTTGTTGAAGCGATGCTCACAGCTCTGCTCATATCTGCAAAACCTTGAATCTTCTTTTCTCTTACCGATATTGAAACAAATCTATCTCCAATATCAGCCGTTTGTTCTGTGCACAATCTTTTGCAATTTTAGAAATCTCTGATCACTTTGGATACACTGCAACTGCTCAAAATATCACTCTCCTAAAAATTAGCAACTTGGATCTGAAAACTTGAAAGCACGGTGAATGAGAATGAATGCACCATCAACTCCTTATAGCCATCATTTAGAGTACATAGCTCATAATTTGGAAACATCAGTTCTGCCATTAATTCGCCATGTCGTGAACTTTGAAAAACCTAGCCGTAGTTGCTGAAGTTGATAGTAAATCAAATTTTCAAATATGAATGATGAATTTGAAACAAGGACTAACACCATCATCACTCTAGAGAGCACACTTTTGTTTGTACAAACTGTTGAAATTATTGACAAGGCCAAGTTATACTTTAGATTTTAGAAAGAGGAAATTGAGAAGGCAAAGGTCAGTTGGGATGAATTTAACAACAAGAAAGATGAGGTCATCAATTTCCCTTGGCCGAGTGATGAGGTGTTAACCTCTTGGAAGGATAGGTACAATGTAGCCAACCAAGAAGAAGAGGATGTTGTATGATAATCAATAGGTGGTAGTCTTCCCAACAATTTTGAACAAGACAAGCGGATGCAAAAAAAAGCATGTTAGATAACCAAGGAAACATATTCCACCTGGAAACTTCTAAACAAGTTTGAAGTAGTTAGAAGGAAGCATGTGGTTAGAATACAAAGTACTTAAAAAATATTGCAACAAAGTGGTTTTTATTCTACTTGTGTGTTTGTCTTTTTTATGAGTCATATCTTTTGTCCTTTATCCAATTAATTTGTAGTTTGTTGCAATCCTATTCTATTAAAGGATTCCCAAGATCATTGGAAAGGCTGGAAAATTAAGTATTGTAATCATTTTGCAAAGTTTTTAGTCAAGGGAATATAGAAGAATTGTACTAGATAGGTTTCAAGATTAGAAATAAAGTTGGAAGATCTCGTTCACATTATCGAAGAGGTTATCTATGATTACATCTTGTATACAAAAGTATGATTGTTTAAAATTAATACAAAGATCCTAATTCCATTCTATCTCATGGTGTTATGTCTTATGAGTTATGAATTTTCTAATTCATTAGCATAGAGTGTATTTGTGTTTATGTAGTTTCTTTAGAGTTTTGATCAAGGACCAAATTAAATGATGCTCTAATTAATACATAGATTCATCTTGATATACACTAGGATCTTATAAGTAGTATGAATTTGGGATAGTAGTGTTTATGACTAGGAATCTTTGATAATAATTGACTTCTGCATATTGTATTTGTTTTACAATATGGCCCAATGAATAAAGCACTGATCAAAGACTGATAATTTCCATATTATTACATGTCTAGTTATATATTGGCTATGTTTCTGCAAACACAAACATAAAATCCATTATGTCCTACATTTGTAATTTTTTTTTGTGATCTATCTATCTCATAATCCATTTCATGGTCAATTTTCAATGGGTAATTAGCCAGTTATCTAGTTTCTCCCAGTTATGTTGAGTTTTTGTGAGATTCCTGCTTGATTAATACCATATAGATTATTTGAAGATATTGAAGGGTATCCCCCTTGGTACAACATAACCTAAAGTGTACAAGCATTGTATGAGTGCTTTTTAGTTGGTCCTTTTCATTACATGAAATAATAGTTGGATTTGGCTTCTCTTTAGAATTGCATCAGAAAAGAAAAGGTTGATGTTTAGTTAGTACAACATAAAAAATAGCCAACAAAATGACAACTTTGTTGGGGATGAAATTAATTAGCAATAAGTAATGTAAGGTTTTTCAAGTTGAGCTAGAATCCTGGTCTACTTACTTATTCTAACTAGTCAGTTAACCATTGATAGTATAGATTTATATTTGTTTATCCCAAGGATTTGTACTACCATTAAAAAATTGTTAGGATTTATTGAAAGTTCCTGATTGTTATCTTCTATCTCATGAAGTCATATGTAGCATAATTCATATTAATCAAATTTAGTGTATATTTTTCTAGCTAAGTGTTGGGTGGAAAATCAAAGGAATCTCTGCATCAGTGCTGAGTAATAAATCATTTTATACACACTATCTAAATATGAGTTATAAGTATACTAGATACAGGATGAAGAATTGTCCTAAGGATAATTTGGAAGGTGAGATCCCATCTACCTCCTGAGCTTGTCAGTCAATGAATGAAAAATATGATGGGACTATTTGTCAAACATGGAGACAGGAGAACACTAGAAGAGAGAATATCATTCCACCAACTCAGGAGAGTGATGTATCAGAAGTTGAACAAGGTGCTGATTTGGGATTGGGAGTGTATGATGATTATTATTCTTAAAGTGAGAGAGGTGATGATGGACCAAGGTATTCTAGGAGGATAGTCCATAGTAAACCTCAAGGACATGAAACAAGGTCTAGAAGGAAAAGAAGAGGTGAAGAGAATAGGAATGCCCCTAGTGCTCTGAGCTCTCCCTAATCACAAAAGCCTCATGCCTACAACCATAGAAGAGAAAGAACCATCATTGAGGGAACCTCTAAATCTGAAACTACTCTCCCAGATTCGGATGAAATTTTTGAAGAAGTTGGTGAATTAGAAAGGAGAATCCAAGAGAAAATTTCTATAAGACAACAAAGAGAAAAGGAGAAAGAGGATAGGATTATGGAATCCCAAATGAAACTTGAACCTGCACCTACAATGATTGAACATGAGCCAATTTTCCAACAATTGCAGAATACACAAAAGCCTAAGGACAAGGGTAAGCAAAAATTTGTAGGTGTTGAAATAAATGAGCCTATAAATAAAGGGATTCCAATGGACCCAATGACCAAATTGGATACTGATCTAGAAAGAGTTAAGACAAAGAGGGAGATTATAGCCAAAGAGCTAGAGAAAGAAGAATTGGAAGCTTCCGCTCTGGAAATGAAAAATAAGATTGATTTTCTCAAGAAAACCTCTCGTCCTCCTCCTATTATTAATACAAATGCTAAGATGCGTTTAAATTTAGGAACAAATATGTCACCACCAGGTGGTATTGGGAATGCTACCACATCAACTTCTAAAGATACTAATTCAACCCAAAAGACACGTGCTTATGAAGAGAGGTATAGGCAATTTATTTTCCTTGTTATTATAGGTTATCCTAATGAAATTCCAAAAGAAATTAGGGACAAACTTCCAACATTTTCTGGTAATAATGTTATAACATGTGAAGATCATTTAAATAAGTTTTTTTATATGATGGATGACTATGAAATTGGGAATGATGATGTGATGATGAAATTGTTTGTTCAATCACTAACTGAGGATGCTAGGGATTGGTTTAGAGGATTGCCTCATGATTGTCTAGGATCCATGGATGAAATTAAAGACTATTTTAGGAATTAATATGGTGATAAGACAAATGAAGGTTTTATGTTGAATGAGTTCAATAATATTAAGAACTCTAATGAAGAGGTGATTGAATTCAACATCAAATTCCAAAGAGAAATGCACAAATTGTTTCAAGCGATGAGACTTCCAGATGATAAGGTATGTCTCACAACTTATTTGAATTCTTTTGATGCAAAGATGGGTTATCTCCTAAGAGAAAAGAACCATAATAATATTAGGGAAGCATATGAGATAGTTGTGAATAGTGAAACAAACAAAAGAGTGTCAAGGAAAGTAGGTATAAGGGAAGATTGAAAGCCAACAAGGTTTAATAAAAAAGAAGTAGATAAACCTTCAAGTGATAAACATAAAGAAGATGATAGTCTAGGAAAGATTCTAAATTCTTTGAAGTATTTAAAGCCTAGAGATAATAAGAACAATAGGGGTTTAAATAATGATAAGCCATCCTACGGTAATTTCAACAGACGACCTAGGATGCAAAACTACCCTTACACTACCCAATGGAAAGATGGGAAGCTTATTCTCCTATAGAAAAAAGACAAGTCTGATGATAAAACCCCTGATCCTCTACATAAGAATACTGTTAATTTGTGGAATGATAATTTCTTGTGCATGGCTTGCCAATCCCCTCATAATCTTCATTATTGCATCATTTCTGCAAGAATATCTTCAAGTTAAGGTCAAGATAATGACGAGGAGGAATTATATGATGATAATGGTTGTGTCATGGCTTTATCACATTTATGGGATGAAAAAGTCTCTGATGATGAAACAAAAGAATAGTTTGCATTTGGTTCATTGAATAGAAAAGATACATATTATCAACAAGATGATTCTTATATACAAGAATGGGAGATTGATGATATGAGGTGCAATGCTGAGAAGGGTGATGAAACCCCTATTTAGAAGAGACCCTCTAATGAGGAAATTGCTCAAATTATAAAAAAATATGGCTAGTCAAGAAAGGGGTAACTATAATTTAAGAAACAGGACGGTGGGGAATGCACAGGGAAAACCTGCAAGTATTTTTGTTAATGAAACCAAAGTTAATACAAAACAACCATAAGAAAAAGAAAAGCAGGTTGAGGATGCCAAGAAAGTTTTGAGTAAAAAGGAAAATAAACCTACTGGTTCGAATATTATGTATAAAGAAAAAGAAAAAAAATCATAAAATTTTGTGCCTCCTCCTCAAAGAGAAACTAAACAAAAAAAAGAGGATGAGTCCAAATTAGCTTCTCAAGTGGAAGATGAAGACTGTGTAAATAAAAAGCAGAACATTTCTGATATGAAGTATACCCCTATTGATATGGGGCAGCTTGTGTTCCAAATTAATGTTAAGGTTCCTTTAATTGAAATGATGAGAATATGTGAACATAAGGAGAAAGATTTAACATGGCTAAAAGGTGTTAGTTCAACAAAGATTCTTGGACCAGAGGAAAATAAGAAAATGTTATATCCACAAGACAAAACTATAAATAAGTCAAAGGAGTCTGATGAGCTTGTTTCAAAGATTTCTTAGATGTATCTGGACACAAATGTTGTTAGTACTACATTGAGAACTGTAGATCCCTTTTCCTAAATTTTCTCATAAATGGAAAGATGCTAAAAAATTGTATGATTGACTCTGGGGTATCTAATATTGTCATGCCTGCTAAGGTGATTAAATCAATGGGATTAAATGTGGATATACCATATGGGATATTTCAGGCCATGGATTCTAGAGAAGTTCCTATTATTGGAACCATTAAGGCCTTGCCTTATAAGTTGGTTGCATACCCTGGAAAAATACTAACAATGAGTACTAGTTGTGGATATTACTCCTCAATATGGAATGCTATTGTCAAGAAAGTGGAGTGCTTCAATGGGAGGAAGTATCTAGTGTGATCTATCATTTTTTAATTTTAATATTTCTAGTGAAAACATAAAGGTATCTAGAGAGACTTGAACACCTCAAATGATTTAGGAAGAACAAAATGACAATATGAACTGTTTCCTAGACACTGAGATGGGATCTTTCCAAGTGAAGGAAAAGAAGTTTGAAGGAAACTAACAACCCACACTGTTATCTGAAGATGAAAATAATTTATAAGAACAAAATAAGTTATGGGTTATGTATTTCTATGTTACTAGTTCTAAGGAGGGAGATGGTGCTAGATTTTTTTTAATAGCTCCCGCATGAAAAAATTTCAAATTTTCATTCACATTGTTATTTGCATGTACTAATAATGTTGTAGAGTATGAAGCTCTGCTAATAGGATTAAGATTGGCTTCAAAACATGGGATCAAATGTATTAGAGTTATTGGACACTCTAAGTTGGTAGTGTCTCAAATCAAGTCCAAGTATGCTTCAAAAAATCATAGATTGAAACAATAGCAAAATGTTGTCTAGGTGAGCTTGAAAATTTTGATGCGTTTGGTATTGATTGGATGGACATAAGTCAAAATAGAATGGAAGAATTGTTAGATAACATTGATTTGAGGTTGGAAGATGTTATATTTGATGTAATATTTGAAATATAGGTTTAGTCTAGGCCTTCAATACCAGATAATGTGGATAATTGGTAAGTTTTTGATGATGATGTGGATATCTTAAGGTTTTTTCACTATGAGACAAACTTTGGAAATAAAAAAATAGATTTCAAGGGATATGTAGAGACCATTAATGGAAAATATATTGTCTTAGGTAAGGAAGTTATACATTTAAAGTCAAACAAAGTCCCAAAGGGATTAGTTGTGCTAGAAAGAGCCTTTGACAACAAAGATAATCCATACTCTATTACAAGTGTAAATAAACCTAAGGATTTGGAGGAGGTGAATGTAGGAATAGTTGAGGTTCCTAACAACTTATTTATTGGAAAGAAAATGTCACCTAAAGTAAAAGAGGATCTGATCAATCTCTTCAGGAAGTATAAGAAGGTTTTTACATGGACATATGAGGATCTTAAAGCATACAATGAGGATTTGTTCCAACATGTGATCCCTCTAAAAAAAGGTGCCAAACCTTTCAGACAAAAGAAAAGACCCATAAATCCCACATTGGGGACCAAAATGGAGAAAGAACTAAAGAAGTTGAAGGATGCAGGGATAAATAAACCCATTAGACATTCTTCTTGGGTTTCCAACTTAGTTCCTGTCGGAAAAAGAATGGAGGTATAAGGTTATTTCTAGATTTAAGAAAGTTAAATATATCTTCCCTCAAAGATAATTATGCTCTCCCTAATATGGAAAATAAGGTGTAGAGAGTTACTGGTTGTGAGTTGGTGTCCATGATGGATGGATTCTCTGGATATAATCAAATAATGGTCAAAGAGTCAGAACAATTCAAAACCTCTTTCACTACACCTTGGGGAACATATGTTTATGTCAGAATTCCCTCTGGCCTAATAAATGTTGGGGCCACATTTCAGAGGGCTATAGAAGTTGCTTTTTCAGATTTCTTGCACAAATTTCTAGAGATTTGTCAAGATGAACTCACGACCTATTCTAAAAGGGAAGAGAAACATTGTGAACATTTGGGTTTTTTTTTGAAAGAGCTATAGAATTTGGGGTTTCTTTGAATCCTAAGAAATATACTTTGTGGGTGACTAAAGGTATGTTATTAGGGCACATTATTTCAAAATAAGGGGTTAGAACTTTTCCAAAGAGAGTAGCTTCTATAGATAAAGTGCCACTTCCAAAAATGTAAAAGGTATACAATCTTTCTTTGGGCAGGTAAAATTTTTCAAATATTTTGTTGAAAATTTTGCTTAAAAGAGTAGACCTATTTCCAAGATGTTGAAGAAAGATGCAAAGATGGAATGGAATGGAGAAGCCACTCAATATTTCCAATACATCAAGTAGGCTATTAAGGATGCCCATGTTTTAAAAAATCCTGAGTACTCTAAGCCTATGAACATATTTTATTTTTCATCATGCCACACCATTGCTGTTATATTATTGCAGAAAAATGAGTAAGGATTTGAGAAACCTATTGCCTTTCTCAGAAAATCACTGCAGGCTGCAGAACTTAAGTATGATATTAATGAGAAACAAGCCTATGCAGTGGTCAAGGTTGTAAAATATTTTATATATTATTTGGTAGGTTCTATAGTAGTCTCTTATGTTCCTTCAGCAGTAGTTAAGGACATTTTTTCACAACAAGAGGTGTCCAGGAAAAGAACTCTGAAAAGGGTATCCAAATAAGTTTTCAAAATTCTTCCAAACCCTCAGGAAATACCCCCTGTTTGAGTTTCTCAGTCTATAGACCATACTTTGGTTGTATATATGCGCTAATTCAATGTACTATATGTGCTCACTGGAAAATATTAATGTGCTACTTGGCAAATGATCATGCTATTTAACTAGTTATACATGCTACTTGAAGTTTGTATGCGCTACTTGAAGTTTGTACACATTGTTTGACAACTTGTATGCATTGTTTGAAAGTTGGATGCACTACTTAAAATATGTACATGCAACTTGGAAGATTACCACATGCTATTTAAAATTTGGTATGTGTTACTTCAAAGTTATTACACACAACTTAAAAGTTGGTACACATTAGTTAAAAGTTGGTACGTGTCACTTTATTAGGAAAATTTTGTCTCTCACTATTTGATTAATTTTTCTAAAATTATTTAAACTTGTGATCATATTTCAAGGATGTTTTCTTGTTTGAAAAATGTAGAAACAAACACAACACACACATAAAGAATTGTTTCTTTACTCCTAAAACCACACAAAGTGTATGTTCTTGGATATCTTTACAGGTCATTAACAAGAAAAACTTCCAAACAAGCTACCTAAGTTCAAATTGGCTTTAGAAGGTAATATTACTACTTAACCAGGTTTTCATGTAACTTCTGTTCAAATAAATGATGATTTTTTATACCCCGATTACAAGGGCCTCCCACACGCATTAAAATATGATTTTGCGCAATCCCAAAGGACTACTAAAGGAGGTGAAAATTCTCAACACTTTCTTGTCACCCACCCTTTAGAGGATGAATGCATTTTTATTATAGTGGGTTAAATTTACCATGGCTAAGATGTTGTCTCCCACTTGGGTCATTCCCTCTCACCGTCCTTGTAAGGATGTACTCAGGAGGTAGGCCCTCTATAGCTCTAACATGTTCATACTAAAGCAAGAAATGAATCAAATAGGCAGGTTTAGGAGTTTGAATCACTGAAAGAGTGAAGAGAATATCCCTACTACTTTCATCTCTTCCAAATAGGTTTAACAAATGTGAATTCAAACCTCTTGAAAAGGAGGTTTTAAAAATCAAATGTTTGGTTCATTCCTCAACCTTTCTTTCTATCCCCAAATCTGACATGTTTGGCATTTTGATCAATTTCAAGAGTTGAGAGAATATGCCTAATGTCTTGTTTGGTGAAAAATAATAGGCTACTAATTAGACTAGTTTGGAAAATGAATGCCACAATTTAATCAAATGCAAGCTTGTTGAGAAAAATATCTTTTCAAAGATAGAAAAGGCTGAGTGCATTTATGAGTATTTTTCTTGCTTTTTCCACTCACCTAGTGGTGATCGTTCTCTCTCCTCCTCCAAAACATTTAGTCAAAATAACCAACAATGTGAAAGAAAAACAAAGAAATTGAAATGACAAAATTTAAGGATCCTTTCTAAAGTGAAAATTCTTTAAAGATTCTAAACAAATTTATCTCAATTTAATGTAGGGAACTTGATTTTATAAGCATTTACAACCTTAACATAATGCTCAAAAATATTTTGTTCTTCTCCTAGGATTTCCAAAAGGGTCAAACTATATATTTCTCTTGCATGATTGGAAATGATTCTTACCTCTTTATCTTCCTTGTAAACTCTCTGCTCTAGTTTCTTCACATTCGGATACCTGCTGATCTACAAATCAGAAAATACATTGTATTAATTCTCTGATTTTAATAACCTGCAAGTTGATAAACACAAAGATCTTTGCATCATTTAACAGGATAATAAGCATGACTTTAATGCTATCTACGTAGTATTTTGTAGCACTGCAGACGTTATTTGGAAAATAATTACACGCTACTTAAACAGATCAGGCATAAAATAACACTTAAAATGTGTTGTTGATTGCTAGTAAATATCAGTTTTATGGGGACCCAAAATTCCTTACAACCATTACAAATAGATAGACAACATAACAAAATTAAATAGAAACAAGACCGAGACCCAACCCACTACAACCAGGACCAAAACAAAAAACCAAAGAAAAAAGCCAGAAACCAGCTAGGCCCCCTGACAACCAAAAGCCAAAAAATGAAACAAAAAAAAATAGAGGAACAACTGGAACTAGGAAAGCTCCAGGAGAGTTCCTTCCACTTCCTTCTTAGCCTCAGAGACATTCTTGATGGCAGCATTGAAGTTTGAAAGCTCTGAAATCCCATCTCAGATTTTTTTCTTCTTGGCCGAACGCGTGCGCTTGCCCGAGCCTACATCTTCCATGTCATCTTTTTCCTCTTCAATCTTCACATTAGGGGATCGAGTATCTAACTTTTATTTAAAGGAGTTAAAACACTCCATAGCAAAACCCACAAAGATATTATTATCCTTCATGTGTTTCTTCAAACTGTTCTCTAGGATGTCAATTCTGTCATGTAGTTACTCACATAGATGGGGTCCAAATGATGTATCGATCTTGGTCATCTATCTTCAATGTCTTCTTATATGTATATCTATGCACATGTATTTCTTCTCTGTGATGTAGGCTTGCAGGTACTAGGCATCGACTTCACCTGGCTTCACAGGTATGAGCGTGCCCTCAAATCCTTGATGGTTGTTGTTATAGAGATAGTACTAAGGCCCTTGCATGAGTCTTCCTTTTTCATTATTCAAATTTGGGAATATTAGGGCTCCTTCTTTGTCAGTCAACCTTTGGGTGAAAAACACAGATCCAACACACCTGATTGGGCATTGTTGTAATTGGTGCCTTGTGGTCACTTGCATTCATTTGGTTGTGTGATTTATTTCCTCATTTGATTTATTTCTCCTTCATGGTATTATTCTTAGTTAATCTTTCTATGTTGTGTTTTAGAGCTTCATACTTGGTCAGGAGTTTGGCTTGACTTTCCTTGTTGACTTTGGTTGACCTTGTTTGATCTTGTGGTTATCTTGATATGTTTCTTAGTTGATTATTATAGCCTCTTTGGATGATTAGATTTATTTTGAGGCATGTGATCTTATTCTACCTCGGTGTTATATCCTATAGTAATTATAAACATGTAAGAATGATGTTGTGATATATTGCTTCATAACCATATAGATTCTAGTGTTTAGTATTTGACACACACACACACACACACACACACATATATGGGTGCACACATATATGTATGTGTATATATATAATTTATATGTGATTACATTTTAATTATTGTAGATATTATTGATGGTGTATATTTTGAGATTTATGTAAAGTATAGTATTATTAATAAT
>MU224332.1:978131-998951 GCA_018584345.1 Thuja plicata | reverse complement strand
TTGCAGTAGATTAGATGAATGAATGGCTATAGAATATAAAAGTGCAGAAATACTTTAAAGTTTTAAGTGTTACTGATTCACCCCTCCCCTCTCAGTAACTCTGTTAGTCCTGAATATTTCCAACAGTTAGACAATTAACTTATGTTTAATGAAAGAAGCAAGTTAGGGAAATTTACCTTGGTGCATTAAAATTAATGTAGATCTTTTAAGCTCATAATTAAATGGATATCTTATGCATGTAAATAGTTTAGATAATGCTGCTTTAGTAGCGACGTTAGGGAACCTGTGAGGACTTAAGTTGAATAAATCTTGCATTCAAGTTGTAGAAAAGTATTTTTTATTTTAGAGATATGAAGTACAATGATGAATATTATTCTAGTTAAACAAAAAATATATATATATTCATCTTATAGATATTTTATGTCTTGTCCTCTTGGGTTGCCTGGTGGGGCATTACAGATGTGCTTTCAATTCTTGATTCTCATCGGCTCTTCAATTAATTAATTAAATTAGCCATGTAAGGGAATGGGTTGAATTTGATTTTTGATCTAAACTATATAACTAATTGATTAAATCAATTACACAGTTTTGATTAATCCCTTTTAGGCTTAGATTTAATTAATTGATGTCTTTATTAATTGATCCTTTTGTTTTGAGTTGATTAGTCCCATTTGATTTAATTAGTTGTCATTTTATTTGATTAATTTTTATTTGATTTGATTAGTACACCTGACAAAATTTGGGTGTCTACACTTACTGATTGTAGCATCCAAAGTAGCAACCATCTGTGGAATGGATCTCAGCTCTTGAATAGAAGACACTCAAAAGACATAGATAGGTAGTAGTGTTCTAAGCATATCTCTTGTAACATCTTCCTCATTAATGGTTCTACCAAAACCTATAATAGAAATATCAATCTCCTTTGGTCTTGTGTTGTATGTTGTGATGTTTTATCATTATTTAATTCTTATTGATTCAATCTTTCATCTTAATCTTTCAGCCTTAGCTTTCTAAACATGTTGGTCTCCACCAAAAAATAGTGTAAGCCTATCCCACATATTCTTAGTAGTATCTCACAACCTTCTAAATCATTAAACTCTAGCTCAGTGAGAGTAGAAGTCATCTCTATTATTAATTATGTATGTTCTTGTCTTTCTCTTATCTGCTCAAGTGTTAAAGGACCAAATAGTGGAGGTGAGTACTCATTGTCAAGATGATCCAGTGCATAATCACCAATACTAGATATGTGAAGCCTCATTTCATTCCTCCATCTAGAAAAGTTATTCATATTCAACTTCAGTGCTTCCCTCTTATACATCTTTGGATATTTAGCTCAAGTACCTTTAAACTTATCTTCTTGGAGCACTACCTCTGATACCAATTTTTGGTTTACCCTACTAATGATGGTTTACTGAGAGGGGGGTGAATCAAAAAAATTGTAACTTACCAGTTTAAATCTGAACCTCTGATTCAACTTGGTGATTCATATAACAACAATAATTGAAACTTGTAAACACTTCATAAACTTAATAAACAAAATATAACATAATAAAATAATATTTATAATTATCAAGCATCACATGTAACACCAGATTTAATGAGGACACCTAATTTGGGAAAAACCTCCATGGGAATTTTCACCCACAAAAAGAAATACTCTTCTGAAGTATGCTTGGTTAAGAGCCAATCTAGTTAAAGATTACAATGCACATTTGTTAGATGTGACCCTATTAGGTGATTTATGTTAGACCCTTTAATATCTTCACCCTGTTACGGGTGGTCTGGTTAGAGGGATTAAAAATTCATCTTAGAATGTTACTTTTCTCAAGGATTTACAAAAGGAATTGTTAGGTCCACTCGGTTAAGAGATTTTCTATTATAAATATTAGTAAGAAGCAATGTACTAATGTGACTTGTGATTATGCAACTATACTTTTCTTTATCAGATCACTTGTTCACTCTCTCAAACTTACTGGCACCAAAAACTCATTAGTCTATCCTCTGGACTAGTTCCCCAACTATTTCACTACTCTACTCAGTAGCTCTTCAACTATTCAATTCACCAGCAACTATGTATAGACATACATACTCATCAATATATAGGCCTTTGTTTTTCCTCTTAATCCTATTGATTATATTTCCCTTCAATTGCGCTTAGCCATCAGATCATCTCAACTGAACTGATACAATGTATTTTCAACTTGGTTAGGCGGTTAACCTTGCCTCATGACTTGCACTTTTCTTGGAACTCAAAAATTTATTTTTCCCACTTAATCTACATCTATAATTTTTAACTTGACTTTTCCCGACCATAGATCTTGTAAAAAACTTCTCCTTCATCCTTAGAATTTTATTGATCTCTATACCTTTGAATTAAATTTGTTATGATCCTTGCATCCAATATTTGTTCAAACATTTTTCTGTGCTCGGTGACTTCGGTGATTATCTTCACTCAATGTCTGACTTCACTTGGTTACCGAACTTTCTTGATAATTGACCTTGATCAGTTGTCAACATTTCTTGGTGACTGTATTTGCTTTGCTTGAATGAAAAATACTTCACTACTCAATAACTGGGTTGTTCCCTTTACTGACTTGACCTTTCTTCTTTACTGACTTAACAACATCAAATTTTAAGTGAAAACAATGATATCAAAGGTTCCTCATCATTGTCTGATCTTTATTTTATGCCCAATTAAGCTCCTCTCCGATTGATATGGCAACTTAATATAAACCATAAATTCATTGCTTGACATCAATGATAAAATAAAAACTGATCTAACCATTCTACTTTCTTGTATTCTTCTGAACTCGGTCTTTATCACCATTACCATTAGTTGGTTAACATAGAGTATCATTCATAATGAAAAAATGAATATATTTAAGTTTTAAATACCTTCTGTTTGCATTGTCTAGACCTTGAGGGCACTCACTAGTGTGAAAATAATGTCATATTTCATGATTCTAGATTGTTGAATTTAATTGTACATCATTGTGATCTGCATTATTATTTGCAAGTATTGCATTAGTTTCATCTTGACGAATGTCCTCTTTGCTAGCAACAAGTTTCTCACACAGATTATTTAATTATCTTACCATTTCGCCAAAAATACAATTTCCAGGTGTAGGATATACCAAAAATTATCTACCCATATCCTTTTCCATGAAGGAGACACACTCATAGTCATGTCATTAGGTGCGATTGTTCCTCAACTACAAGTTTTGCAATATATTAGCGAAATGATTTTCATGAATCTTAGAATAATCATATTCATTTGATTAGGGAGATTTCCCTATTCGATAATTTGTATCATACGGAAAAATTGCATCAATACAAGTATACGGCGATGAAATTAAATTCTTTTTACTTGTATTGTTCATTCTTTTTAGTTTAGTTGATAGACATCGGTATTGCTTATCTAGCGATATGGAAATTTAATTTGAGACGATGTGTCATGAAAAAAAATTGAAACCCATAATATAAAATGAAAATGAAAATCAACTGAGCTGTCCCAGAAAATTGTTTTTATTCGTATCTTGGAGTCTCACAGAGATATTTTAGGGTGCGAAACAATTGAATATTGAGATCCAAAAAAAATTAAAATTCTTTATATTATCCTTTATGATTTATAGGTGTTTTTGAAAAGTATCACTGAGATATTTTAGTGTGTGAAACAATTAAATATTAAGATTCAAACACAAAATGAAATTATTTATGTTATTTTTATGATTTGTACACATGCTTTTAAAAAGTATATACTTACTTTTCAAATAGTTGTCCCTAGATTTTGCCTACTCTTTTTTTCAAATTGGTTATTGAACATATCAAAAATTTTCCTATGCTTTTGAATGGAACACTTTAAAATTTTAGACAATTTGTGAGGTATTTGTTGTTTGAATAAATCATTTATCAATTATAAGCATTTAGTTATGTTTGACTCTTAAATTAATAAACAATTTATCAACAACTTGCCCTTGAGCTTTTATAGATAATATCAAACTTACTAATAGTTAATTGATGATAATAAAATAATTCAAAGTCATAAAATATTATTCTAATATGAATAGATTTAATATAAATTACTTGTAATACCCACCCCTTAGTTTGCTTTTCTGTTTCAGTTTTCAGACTCTTTTAGACCTTTGTATGTATGCATTACTTATTCAGTTGATTTTAAGGATATTTATGTATTACTTTTCATTATGCTATTGATCCATTTTTTAGTTGCATTATATCATCTATTTGCATATGATTTATGATTATTTCATGTTGGTCATGTATATGTTGTGATTTCATTTTGAGTGTGGTTTTCTAACAATAGTGACCCTATATCTATATGCACATGGATCGTTGTTATGTTTTACATTATTGTTGGTTGTGTTTGGTATGGTATGGGACAGATTCATAGTTACTTGCTTCGGCAAGATCCACACGATAAACTGGTCTCAACCATTGTTTACTATATTATATGAATGCATATGTTCATCTTTGTGATGACAAGTTAGTAGGTACCAGGCTACGTCTTCCCTGAATTTGTAGGAGTGAGCGTGCCCTATCACAATATCTCAATGGTAAGAGAGGGGAGATAATATCTAGGCCTAAATCCATACCCTAAACCCTTATTTTGTCCTAGAACTAGAAAATAATTTGACTGACTATCTCATCAGAATCCATCAAGTGACATGCATTCTTGAGCCTTTCAATGTGTGCTTGTGTGTATGTGTCAGTTGTTTCTTTGTTTCAGTTGTTTTTCTGATTAGATGGGTTTTAGTTGATTTAATGATGCTTTTGGGTGTTTTATTTAATGATTTATTATGGTAAATATTAATGTTAATATTTGCACCTTTAATAAAGTTATAACATTGATATATTAAATATATGGCTATTTTATAATAAAATGCCTATATTTAATTAATTGATTTAATTACTAAGTCTTGATTTAAATAATTGAGATTTAATAAATATTAAGTATTACTTTAAGTTACATGATTAATTGATTTATTTAAATTGAAATATTCTCATACATTTTCAATTATGACTTTGTTTTCATATTATAAAGTTGAGATGTGCATGCTTTAAGTGAAAATTGAAAATAAAGCATTTGTTTTAATTTTTACTTGGATAATTAATATTCCATTAGGGATTCACTTTTTGAAAACCTAATTGCCTAGTTTTCTATATCCTTGGATTGAAAGCTATTTTGGAGGTTGTTCAATCAGGGAGAAGTAGAAATCAGGTGATTGGAGATTTTGGTAAAGCTTAGGAGCATTTTGGATTTGTGATTTTCTTTAGATTTGGATTTGGTTTCTCTCATCAGTTATTAAGGCAGGGTTTTGATCTTGTTAATTCTAGCTTCCAGATCCCTATTTTCTATGCATCTGGAATGCTAGAATCTTATTCTTGAATCTTCCTTGTTTGATTATATGTGTTTAATTTTCTTAAAATTGGAAGAAACTATTATTGGATCAATTCTGTGTCTTTTCTTTCTTGATTGCATGCTAGATCTGTGTTTTAGGCTTAAGGGTTTCATTTAATTTCTTTGGTTGTAATTTGGGCATTAGGGTTTTCATTTGGAATGAATTAGTTTTCAATATTGCCCTTAGGGTTTTTAATCTGTTATTTTTACAAAATTTGGATTGAAACCCCGAGATCTGTAAAAATCCTTACCTTGAAAAGAAGAAAATATGCCTTTACCAGGTTCTTGTCCAAATTCTAGTTCCAGATCTGCATAGAAAGAAAAACAATACAAATTAAATGCATGCTTGGAAATGACCTTAAAAATAGAGCTTAATATTAGATTTAGTATCTTTTCTTTGTTTGCATCAAATTGCATGTTGTAGGAAATTTACTATGAATTGCCTTATTGGTTATTTTCCTTCTTAATTAGAAGAGTTTCATCTTTGAATTGCATAGTTGTTTAAGAAAATACATTTCTCTATTTTACTCTTGAAGGCTTTGTTATTTTAGTTAAAAAAAAAATATTTATTATAATGTTGGCAAAATATAGAAAATAAAATAATATTGAGTGCTGGAAAATTCACCAGAAAATAAAAAAAATTAAATTAAATATACAGTATTTGATTAAGAAAGGAGATTTGTTTTAAAACTAAAAAATAAAGCTTTTTGAAAAAGTTAAAATTTATAAAAGAAAAGAAAAATAAATTTCTTTTAAAATAAAAAAAAAATAGTTGTTAGTGGGGGTGGTGGGGCCCTCAACCCCCGTCCCCCCACAAGGCCTATGCACGATAGCCTTACTGCCGACAGTGGCAGGGCCTGTCGTACCTGCCACGGTCCCTACCGACGACGACAGGTGGTTTTCGGCAGGGCCCGACCTTCTTTTAAGAGTCTTGTGGCGTTTGGAAGGGAGGGGGCCCGCGGGGGAGCCCGTGGGGCTTGGATCATGTGGGGACCACCCACACGCGACATTTTTTTTATATTTAAAGTTTTTTTTTAAGTTCAAAAAAATTATTATTTATTTTTTTAAAATTAATTTTTTTTATTTAAAGTTTAATTTATAATGTTACTTTTTTTAATTAAATGTTAGTTGTTAATTTTATTAAAATATTTTAGTAATAATTTTTATTATTATTGATATTAATAGTTTCTTTAGTTAATTGTTGAATATATTTCATAGTATTATCACTATTATTTTATTTACATAATTAATTATTAGTTGCGATTAATAACTATTATGTTAAATAATTACTGTTATTGGTTTTAGGAGAGCCAGTAAAATTAAGGATTTATTTTACTAAGATCAAAGGATTTAGGAATGAATAGTCAGTTAAGTAGAGTTATTTAACTCATTTATATATGTAACCTTGAATTACAATGATCTAATTTTGTACACTTATTTCGAAAGATTTGATTGTTATGTGGATTATTCCAATGAACTTTTACTTGTAATTATATTTAAATTTTAGTAATTATTAAATAGACTAATTTAGATAAGGTGGATTTTATAAATTAATCTACAGAGGCTTAATGCACATTTTCTTTGGAAAATTTAATGATAGTATTGTTAGTAAATTTAATTGATAAACTAATTTGCATTGTGCTTACTCTAAATTGGTTTATCACTGTATTTTGTTAGTTCTTTCTGTAATTGTAATTATCAATCCATGATGTGTTTTCTGAGTGAATGTTAGATAGATTGTGTGTTTCTCTCTTTTACGAAACTACAATGTGCTGGGTATCTGTTGGGATCAGATGACTTTTAGAATGAAAACCAGAGGTTTTGGGGTTTCTGTTTCTATGGTGTTTTGTGAGCCTCAGTGCATGTTCATGTTGATATCAATTTTGGTCTCAATCCTTTTTTCCAACCTGGTTTGTCTAAACTTGTCTTTTGTGATCTTGTGAGAGTACTTTGAATTGTTATAGTTAATTGAGAACCGATGTATTCCTGTATGGGTAGGAATCAGTGATGAGGCTTATGTTATACCTTCGTGATGTTATTTTTTGAACCTAGGGTAGGTTACGTAGTTGTATAGTCAGGGGTGGCTTGCAATACGTGTTGGGGCCCAAAAGTGGCTACGAGGATAATTTATTATAAGTAATCGTAACATGTGATAACATAATAATGTATTAGGGGGTTTTAGAATAATCTAATAAGATATGTTTCCTCACCCACGCTTGAGCGCTATTATAGGCCAATGGAAGATGATATGATGCTTTCTTCCTTGAGGGGTGTGTGTCTGGCATAGTTAGTGACTTTATCTGTTTAAGAGGTCATTGATACCATGTATGGTCACTTGAGTTTTGGGGTCTAGAGAGACTACTAGGACAAAACTTAAGGGTTAGATGTACATGATGACACCTTCCTATGTACATCTTAGGCTATCCTACATTTCTCGGTTGCCTCTGGTATTGTTAGAGTCCTCATTGTGATTTAGAGATCTTATCGGATCTTCCTATGCATTTATGTATGATGTCTTGTATACATTGTATGTTTTCCTTCTTATTGTATACCCGTGTGAGTTGGCCTGTTATTATCTCCTTAGCAGAGTGGGAGTTGACCTTTGGTTCCACGAGGTCAGGTTGTACTGATTCCTACTACCATTGAGATTTGATGTTCATCTTGATGATTGGATGATCCTTGATGCAGTTCTATCTTCTTATTCTTCTAGAGACTTGTTCATTTTCATGCATTGTGTATTTGTACCATACGTGTATATTGGTTAACATCCTTTCAGAGGATGTATTGTATTGTTATTCATTATTTCATACCCTGGGACTTGTGTAGTGGATGTTGATTATTTCATGTATATGTTGGGTATTAGATGTATAGGTAGTCTTATTATATCAGATGTATATTATTGGATTCGGTTGTTGTATCCTTTATGTTAGTTTCTTATACTCATTTCCATAGATTAGTTTTCTTAAGTAATTCTATGTCAAGGAACCCTAGATATTTGTAACCATTGTTGAGTTATATTTATGTGTATGTCATGTAACTCATTGTATTGCTTCAACATTGTTATCATTATTGTTTGTAAGCATTTAAAAAAAAATTATCCTGTTAAATTAGTTGCATGTTTAGGTTAGTTCTATTGGGTTCCCTGTCTGGTCATTACACTTGGTATCAGAGCCATGTTTCTGCACTGGGAGCTCTAGGAAATTTGTGTGCCCATTAGTTGGTTAGTAGTGCATGTTACCACACATCTCCTCATGTCTTTAGAGTCATTGTTCATGATCTCTTATTTATGTATGTGGTTCTTCCCACTTGATTTGGGAGTGATGTTTAGTTTTGTTTGATATAGGTGGATACCTACTGAGGCTCAAATTATGCCAGGATCTGTGATTGAAACTCTAGGGTCTCCAGTATCATCACTACTCATGAAGTTCATAATCATCTATAGGAGTGCATTTGATAGTAAGCAGATGGCTTTCTTCATTGGTCTTGTGTGGTTTGTTTGTATGAACACTTGTTGATGGTCACTAGATTTCCTTGTCTATTATAGTATGATAGTTGACGTATGTTGTATGGGTTATGCTGTGGTGATGAAGTCCTAGTTTGAAGAACTCCTTGTTGCTTGTTTTCTTCCTCTTTGAGTGACTTGTGATTTCTCTTGAATGACCAATTTGTTAGCCCTATGAGTGTGATGTTATTGATCATGTATGATTAGACTTGCATGTTGTATTGAATTGAATTTATTTGAGTAATATGAGTTGTATTGTGTGAGTGTTGTAAATAAACTTGAGGAATATGATTGAATATGAAATTGGATAGTAAAGTTTTGTTTGTTCAATAGCATTGTGCGTAGTTTGGAAATATATATATCATTCATTAGGAGGAGTGCATTAACAAATTTAAAAATTGTACCTTAATATTATTATAGATCAATTGGGTAAAGGACCTAAGTCCCCAAGTAAATTATGCATTGCATCCATAGTACAACCCTTGTAACTTTTAACTTATTTGTATCATTTTGCAAAGGATTGATTAAACATTAATATTAGTAACAAAGTAGAATTCATAATTGCATGTAATTGCATAAAGATGATGTTAAAAATATAATGAATTTTCTACCTTGAGTGATTGGGTGCATACTCTAATGCATCTAGAGTGAGATACCCTGGATGTCATGAAGTGACTACTCCCTTGAGTGTGGCTACCCCTAGTCACCTTGTTATGTGAAATGTTTTTATATTGATCAGTTATTTTGGTTGATTGATATCTTGTTGTTTTGTATGTGGTCAACATTGATTTCTTTTGAATTTTCTTATGACTATATTAGTCACCCAAATCCATTTTCATTGTCTAGTTTGTGGCATTAGTCACATTGATTTATTGTTGGAATGGTAACCTTTTTTAAAATTTAATGTTGAAATTTTGAAGTTCTTCCACTTGGGTTTTCCTTTGAATTTTACAATGGCTATTCTGAATGTTTGGTGTTGTTGACCATGTTTTGTGATAAGTATTGTTTCTATCATGTTATTTGTGGACCTCTGATAGTATGTATAAGGAATGACATCACAGATATTGCAACGTAATTGTATGTGGGAATGAAATGCATTATGTATTTTATATGTTTGCATTAGTGTTGCATTAGGTAAGGTTGCATGAACTGATCAAATTTCTATTCAATATAAACATGGATATGTGTCTTCTACATTAAGCATTAGTCTGCATGTGTCTCATAACTTTTGAAAGCATTAAAGATATAGACTTATTTAAGAAGTATTAGATGATGAATAAATGATGAAGGTGATTTTTGGTTTATCTTTAAATTTGAGTTATTTTACTCTTTGTGATTTGTTATGATTGAAGTATAAATGTTTGATTGTTGTGATTGGTATATTCTTTTGGTGATTATGAGTTGTGTGTATCTTCTTGTTTGATCCTAATTAATAAGGGGTGTAACACTATAATTCAAACCTTTTTGGTTCTTTACTTGTTCAGTTATCAGGCTTCTAGGAGTAAGCCTAGTTTTAGGGGAGGAGGATGTAATACCCACCCCTTAGTTTACCTTTCTATTTCATTTTTTGAACTCTTTTAGACCTTTGTATGTATGTGTTAGTTATTTTAGTTGATTATAAGGATATTGATGTATTAATTTTCATTATTCTATTGATCCATTGTTTAGTTTTATTATATCATCTATTTGCATATCATTTATGATTATTTCATGTTGGTTATGTATATGTTGTGATTTCATTTTGAGTATGGTTTTCTAACAATGCAAACCCTATATCTTTATGCACATGGATCATTGATATGTATTACATTACTATTGACTGTGTTTGGTATGGTATGGGAAAAATTCATAGTTACTTGCTTCGGCCAGATCTACACAATAAACTGGTCTCAACCATTGTTTGCTATATTATATGCATGCTAGTGCAGGAGCACCTAGGAAAACTCCCAATGCTTAGCCCAATTTTTTCTTGTAACTGACTCTAGCCAAGTCAGTGAATTTAATTTTGACCTCAGAAGGTTTTGCAATGTCTGTGACTAGATGGATTAGTAGTTATTACTAAATCCAATCTAGTTTGGGTTAGTTTGATTTCTAAGTAGTTAGTCCTAGGTATATGTCTAAAGTGGGACATATGGTCTCAACGTGTCCTAGACATAAGAAAGGTGTGAAAAGTGCCTAAAAATTCCTTAATGATGTTAATTCATCTAATGATATGTGTTAGAGGTCATGGAAGTTAGTTTTCATCATTAATGCAAAAGATGCTAAAATTGTCATGACAACATTTGCAATTTTGCAAATGTTGCATGCAATAATGACAAATTTGGATTCCCTTAAAAGTATGAATGAGATTTGAATGTAAGTGGCAAAAAATATGGAGGAGGAATCTTAAGATACCTTGTGGCTCATTCCTGAGGTAGAGTGGTGATGTAACAAGTTTTTGAAAGTGAATGAAGGATAGTGTTCTGGCTTTCTGTAACAGTCAAGTTATTTTGATGTTAACAGTGTTTTGGTGGATTGAAAAGATTTATAAAATGTTGGATCCATGTAGTAGGAATTTTTGTAAGAATTTTTCATTCAGTGAGAAATCTGTTTAGAGTATATTAGTTAGACTTAGAAAATTGTTTAGGAAGTAGTGTAGTTATTGGTCCAGTTTAGGTGAATTTCAGTTTCATGGCTCCCCCATAGAATTCAACAGTAAAAATCTTGAGAGGGTGGATGAATATGGTAGGGGAGCCTCTATAAACTACATATATTCAAGTAGGAGGCCTAGAGAATCATTTTTCTAATTTTATAGCCATGCCCTAGGTGAGCAACGACTGTCTAGTTAGGTGCATGATAGAGGTAAGTTTGAATGTTGAAGAAAAGGTGTGTGTGAGAGCTATAACCAAGTGTGGTTTTAAAACCTTTAGGGTCCTATAGATCCATAGTTGTGAGCTAAGGTCCTTTCCTATAAATTTGGATGTATTTCTAAGTAGAAATCTATAGACTACTTATGAAGAGCCAAAATAGCCCTATTTGCCGTACATTTTAGGACACTGATGTGCATATGACTTGGGAGCCCAAGGCCTTGAAATTATTTTAGGTCTTTGAAAAGAGTATCAGGATCCTAGGTAATGTTTTAGGGTTATTTGAAAGTTTTGAGAAAGAATCTAGAAAAACCCTCTGGATAGGGCTAATTGGGCAATTAGGCCTAATAGGACCAAATTGAGAATCAATCTTGAAATTGATTGATTAGGGATTGAAGACCCATTATAATGGAATTGGAAGGATGAAAAAGGAGTGTTTTAATGGTTTATATGACCCTTGCAACATTGTTGAAGTTAGTATTAATGGTTTATGCCTAGAATCCTTCAAGCTAGAGTGAAGCATTGAGCCAAAACTATTGGTAGTTGTCCTTCAAGGTTAAACACAAGAAGATTAACTCTTGGAGTGGGGTTAGGATAGTCTTAGGCTTGGAGACTTGAGACTATTGGGATCCTAGGAGAGATATTGGGATTATAAGGAGATTTGGACAAGTGAAGTCCTTAGTAAGCTTGTGTGAGCACACCTTGGAGAACTTTCATCATATTGGTATCAGAGCTTGTTTGATCAGGCTTATGGTTAATATTCCAACCAGCAGAGTCAATAGGAGAGTCTACAATGGTGACCAATGTAGAGTTGGATAAGAAGGTAGATGAGAAAGAAGTGGAGAATAGGATGCTCAAAGATAGATTGGCTCAATTAGAGTAAAAGGTAGATGAAGTTGATGTGAAAGTAGAAGAAGTGAAGGATAAGGTTGAGGGGAAAGGCAAGGAGATTTCCATAGATGATGAAGTACCCAAAGTTGACCTTGTCCTTAATGAGGAACCATTATTGAAAGTGTTAAAGGCTATGAGTGGTAAAGCACTAGAAGGAGTTTCTATCTTTACCGGAAAGATGGAACCAGAGATAGTCCTAGATTGGATAGAAGGACTAGAAAACCATTTTGAGTGTGATGGCATCACTTAGGCTCAAAAGGTGAAAGTTTCTAAGGCCAGACTAAGAGGGTCTGTACTCACTTTATGGAAATTCATCCAAGATGACAGGGAGATGGAAGGAAAGAATCCCATTGCCACATGGAGAGCTATGGTTGCAAAGATCAGAGATGCTTATATCCTCAAGGATTATGAAATCCAACTACATAAAAGAAGACAAAGTTTAAGACAGAAGGACCTAGATGTAAACTCTTATACTGAATAATTTCAGAGGCTTTGCATGACGTCTAAAGTTGCAGAGGATGAGAAAGTGAAGGTAGAAAGATACCTTAATGGACTTAAGTGGACCATACAAGATGAGATGAGTATTTTGACTCCAGAAACCATTTAGAAGGGCCACCAAATTTCTATCAAGGTTGAATAGAAGCTGAGAAAGAAACAAGACTCTAGCATTACCAGAGGAAGAGGTAGAGGAAGAGAAAATAGAGGAAAGAGAGGTGGATATGGTGGAAGAAGTTCTAAACCAAAGAGTCAAGGAGAGACCAAGCTTACTGAGAAGCAAGAAGGAAACTCCAAAAAAGGGAGTTTAAATAGTGGAAGGAACTCTTAAAATAGAGGAAGAGGCAGTAGTTAAGGAAGAGGTAACTATTTTTCCACTATGAAGTGTTATCACTGCAACCAGATGGGACATCCTCCATATAGGTGTCTAGAGAAAAGCACCACTTCCCAACAAAGTGATAAAAGGGTAAATTATGTTCAAGCAGACACTAGTGGTGGAGGTAAACACCCTAAAAAGCCCTTATAATTAGAGGAAAGTGAAAAATTAATGATGAGGAGAACTTTGATTAAGGAGCCAGTGAAACAAGAGCCTAGCCAGAGGATATCACTTTTTAGAGTGAAGTGAAAAATTATGAGAAAGGTTTGTAGAGTCATTATAGACTCAGGGTCTACACACAACATAGTGTTAGATGAGGCAGTCAGCAAGTTGAAAATGAAAAGGATACCCCACACCAATCCTTATAAAGTCACTTGGTTAAACAAAGGACAACATGTCCTTGCCAATGAACAAGCTTGGGTGGAATTTTCAATAGGGAGGTATGAGGAAAAATTATTATGTGATGTGCTACCTATGGATGCATGTCACCTACTCCTAGGTAGACCATGGAAATTTAACCTCCAGGCCATGAATGATGGAGCAAAGAATTTGTATTCTTTCAAGAAGGACAATGTGACATTCAAAATACAGTCACTATTGGAGGATGAAGAAATGAAATCTTCTGGCCCCAATGTTCTCATGGTTAGTGAGAAAGAGTTATAGAAGCCTTCAAAGAAGAAGAAGGAGTTGGATTTGCACTTGTGTTGAGACCAAAAGAAGAAGTTGTAGACAAGATAGTCAAGAAGAAAAAATTGCCAAAGGAAGTGCAGGAGATGCTATAGGAGTATTAAGGCATTGTTAGTGACGGACAACCATCAACCCTACCCCCTAAGAAGACTGTAAGCCACAGAATAAACTTCATTCTAGAAGCTACCCTTCCCAATAATGCTGCATATAAAATGACTCCTCAACAAAATGAGGAAATATCTAGACATATCCAAGAAATCCTAAGCCAAGGTC
The DNA here is from genome assembly GCA_018584345.1 of Thuja plicata. Taxonomy (NCBI): domain Eukaryota; kingdom Viridiplantae; phylum Streptophyta; class Pinopsida; order Cupressales; family Cupressaceae; genus Thuja; species Thuja plicata. The sequence continues at coordinate 984,465 of MU224332.1, read as the reverse complement.
TTATTAGTAAAAGTATTAGCCCTTGTGCTATACCCACTCTCTTAGCCACTAAAAAGGGAGGAACTTGGAGGCTATGTACTAAATCCAGAGTAATAAAAAAAATAAAAATTAGGTATAGGTTCCCTATCCCTAGGATAGAAGACTTAATGGACTATCTAGGTGAAGTTAAATTTTTTAGAAATATTGACTTGAAGAGTGGATACCATCAGATCAGAGTCAATGAGGGAGATGAATGGAAAACAACCTTCAAGACCACAGAAGGACTGTATGAGTGTCTTGTAATTCCATTTGGGTTATCCAATGCCCCATCCCCATTCATGAGACTCATAAATGAAGTCCTAATAAAATACATAGGAAAATTTGTGGTATTCTACTTGGATTATATACTCATCTATAGCAAGACAAGAGAAGAAAACCCTAGACATCTACAAATAGTCTTCAAGAAGCTGCATGAAGAGAAGTTGATGATCAACTTGGAGAAATGTGAATTCATGAAACAAGAGCTAGTGTACCTTGGGTTTGTGCTATCTCAAGGCAATCTAAAGATGGATCCTAGCAAGGTGGAATCCATTATCAACTGGCCTACTCTAAGGACAACAACTGAGGTAAGAATTTTTCATGGCTTATCACAGTACTATAGGAAGTTTATAAAGCAATTCATTGCAATTTTTTCTCCTATGCTTGATACTATCAAAGGTGGGATGAAAACTAAATTTGTATGAAATGAACAAGTGAACCATGGGTTTGAGTTGTTAAAGAAGGATATTTCTACTCAAACAATCTTGATTTTTCAAAGCTTTGAGAAGATATTCACAGTGGAATGTGATGCTAGCAATGTAGCTATTGGTGTTGTCTTGAGTCAAGTGGGAAGACCAGTGGCCTTTCACTCTCAGAAACTAAGTGAAGCCAAGAAGAAGTACTCTTCTTATGACCTAGAGATGTATGCTCTGCTCTAAGAAATGAGAAAGTGGAGTCACTACTTGCTTCCAAAGGAGTTTGTAGTCTTTTCATACAACCAAGCACTGAAATTCTTGAATTCACAAGATAAACTTGAAGTCACAAGCATATGAAGTGGGTTGAATACTTACAGGCAGACACCTTCAACATCAAGCACAAGAAGGGATTGTAGAATAAGCTAGTAGATGACTTAAGCAAAAGAGGCCTAATAGTACAAGAGATACAATTGTAGATCATGGGAATTGAGAGCTTCAAAGATCTATATGCAGAATATGGAGACTTTACAAACATCTAAAAGGTATGTCAGGAATACAAGAATCACTTTCATAGTCAATTCTCTGAATATAATTTGCAGAGTGATCTTTTGTTTTAATGAAGTCAATTGTGTGTTCTTAGAGGGCCTAGAAGAGAAAATTTGATTCAAGAGAAGCACAATGGTGCACTTAGTGGATATTTTGGTGTCAATAAGACCCAAGGATTAGTTTAGAGATTCTATTTTTGGCCAAGATGAATTTGGACATTAAGAAGTATGTAGAAAGTTGTGTTATCTATAAAAGGCAAAAGGTACATCTTCTAATGCATTCCTTTACCAACCTCTCCCCTTTCCAACCAGACCATGGGAATGTTTGAGCATGGATTTTTTAGTGGGATTGTCCAAGACAAAACATGGAATGGATAACATTTATGTTATTGTGGATAGATTTAGTAAGATGACACACTTTATACCATGCAAGACAATCCATGATGCCAGTTAGATAGTTCACATATTATTCAAGGAGGTAGTCAGGATACATGGTTTACCATTGAGCATAGTATCAAATAGGGATACCATATTCATGAGTCATTTTTGGAAGACCCTATGGAAGAAGCTAGGAACTAACTTATATTTTGGATCTGCATACCATCCTCAGACTGACGGCCAAACTGAGGTAGTCAATAGGAGTCTTGGTATCCTCCTAATATTTCTAACTAAGGATTATGGTCAAGTTTGGGACCAACTCATTGGGAAAATAGAGTATTCTTATAATAACATAGTGAATAGGACAACTGGTAAAATTCCTTTTGAAATAGTTTATGGCCTTCACCCAAGAGGCATATTTGAGCTCAGAGATCTGAAGGATGGAGCTAGGGGAAGTGGCTATGTAGATGAATTTGCACATTCTATGCAAGAGGTACATGAAATAGTGAGGAAGACACTCATTGAAAATACAGAGAAAACAAAGAGAAAAGTGGATGAGAAAAAGAGGGATGTTCAATTCCAATTTGGGGATTTGATGATGGTCCATCTCAACAAGGCAAGGTTGCATAAAGGTGATGGTCCATCATAAAATTTGGATGAGAAGAATTGGTCCATGTACTATACTGGCCAAATATGGCACAAATGCATACAAGGTAGAACTTCCAGAGGATATGGGTTTATCTCTGGTGTTTAATGTAGCATACTTAGTCTTGTACAAAGGCCCAATCCTAGATCTAGATTATATTTTGAATAAAGTCATACAAGAGGTCGAGTAACTCAATTTTCCATTTGCACCAATCAATAAGGTAGAACACATACTGGATTCCAGAGTCTACAAGAAGACAAGAAAGAAGGAATACAAATAACACTTGGTGAAGTGGCATGGAAAAACATATGCAAATGAAAATTGGGTAAAGAAGATAGAGTTAAAAAAGTTGGGCATTGATCCCAACTTAGTCAATCCAAGGGTGGATTGAATTCTTTTCATTTGGGGAGGATGGTGCAGGAGTACCTAGCAAAACTTTCAATGCTTAGTCCAATTTTGGCTTGTAACTGACTCTATCCAAGTCAGTGACTTTAATTTTGACCTTAGAAGGTCTTTCAATGTTTGTGACTAGATGGATTAGTAGTTAGTACTAAATCCAATCTAGTTTGGGTTAGTTTGATTTCTAAGTAGTTAGTCCTTAGTATAGGTATAAAGTGGTAAATATGGTCTCAAGGTGTCCTAGACCTAAGAAAGGTGTGAAAAGTTCCTAAAAGGGCCTTAATAATGTTAATTCTTCAAATGATATGGGTTAGAGTTCATGGAAGTTAGTTTGCATCATTAATGCAAAAGAAGCTAAAATGTTGTCATGACAACATTTGCAATTTTGTAAATGTTACATGCAACAATGACAACTTTGGATTCCTTTCAAAGTAGGAATGGGAATTGAGTGTAAGTGGCCTAAAAATATGGATTAGGCATCTTAAGATACCATGTGGCTCATTTCCTGAGGTAGAGTGGTGATATAACAAGTTTTTGAAAGTGAATGAAGGATAGTGTTCTGGTTTTCTGTAACAGTCAAGTTATTTTTATGTTAACAGTGTTTTGATGGATTGAAAAGCTTGATTTTTATTCCCTATAGTAGGAATAATTGTAAGAATTTTTCAATCAGTGAGGAAGTTGTTTAGAGTTGATTAGTTAGAATTAGAAATTTTTTTAGGAAGTAGTGTAGTTATTGGTCTAGTTTAGGTGAATTTTAGTTTCATGGCTGCCCCATAGAATCCAACCATGGAAATATTAAAATGGTGGATGAATATGGTAGGAGATCCTCTTTACAGTGTATATATTCAAGTAGGAGTCCTACAGAACCATTTTGCTAATTTTATAGCCATGCCCTAGGCGAGCAATGACTGTCCGATTAAGTGCATGACAAAGGTAAGTTATAATGCGGAAGCAAGGGTGTGTGTGAGAGCTATAAAATAAGTATTGTTTTTAACCTTTAGGGTCCTATATATCCCTAGTTGTGAGATAAGGTCTTTGCCAGTCCAGATGGATAGATTTCTAAGTATAAATCAGTAGACTTCTTGTGAAGAGCCAAAATAACCCTATTTGCCCTACATTTTAGGACACTGATCTACAGATGACTTGGGAGCCAAAGGCCTTGAAAATATTTTAGGTCTTCAAAAAGGGTATCAAGATCCTAGGTTAGTTTTTGGGGTTATTTGCAAGTTTTGAGAAAGAATTTAGAAAAACCCTCTGGATAGGGCTAATTGGACAATTAGGTCTAATATGACTAAATTGAGAATCAATCTTGAACTCGATTGATTAGGGATTGAAGACCCATTCCAATTGAATTGGAAGGATGAAAAATGATTGTTTTAATGGTGGATATGACCCTTTCAGCATTGGTGAAGCTAGTACGAAGGATTTGTGCCTAGAATCCTTCAAGCTAGAGTGGAGCATTGACAAAACTATTAGTAGTTGTCCTTTAAGGTTAAACACAAGAAGACTAACTCTTGGAGTGGCATTAGGATATTCTTAGGATTAGAGAATTGAGACTATTGGGTTCCTAGGAGAGAGATTGGGATCCTAAGGAGATTGGGACAAGTGAAGTCCTTAGTAAGCTTGTGTGAGCACACCATGGAGCACTTCCATCACATGCATTGTAATACCCACTCATAGTTTGCTTTCAGCATTTGATGTCATAATATTTTAGGCTATTCTTTTAGTTGATTTGCTAGATTATTTTAGGCTACATTTCATGTGAGCTATTATTATTTCATTTGATGGTCATTCTGGATCATGATGTTTATAGATTTATTATATGCATAGATAGATGTGATGATATTATCATGATGTTATTATATGTTGATTTTAGATTTATGATGTACTCACTCCATAATTGCATGTGTATGGTTATCATATATGTTGATGTACTTGTTGATATGTTTATTGTGGTAGAGGATGGAGACATAGTTACATGCATTGTGAGATCCACACGTTTGATCGATCACTATCATTGTTTGCAATATTGTATTGGAGGTACATGTGTGTCCTTTTGATGACATGTTTGAAGGTATAGGGCATTGTCTTCCCTAAATTGGCAGGAGAGAGCGTGATCATATATTCATCTTAATAATAAGGAGGGGAGTTAACATACAAAACCAAAATCCTAACCTAAGCCTTTTGTCCTAAGTATTAGACAAGTATCAGTTTGTCTACCCTTCCCGGATTTATCTAGTTGACGGGAATTCGTGGATCCTATACTTTTGTGTGTTTGCGTTGATTTTGAGTGGTTTCAGTTGAGTACATTGAGATTGTGTGATTTATCATAATTTTTATGAAATTGATTATTGTTGAATTTAATTATTAAATATAGGGTATTTAATTAATTGAAAATTAAATAAATACCTATGTTTAATTGAGAAATTAATTATAGTGCAATATTTGACTATTGAGATAAAACTAAATATTTAAATTATAATTTTAGTTCTATTGGCTTTTATGATTATTAAAAAATTAAATATTTAATTGCATGTTAATAGTGTGCTTTAAATATTTAATCTATTTAATATATATTTTAATAAATTTCATGTGCAAGTTAATTATTGAAAAGGGAGTTTGAATTCAAAATGCAAGTAGGTTTAATAAGTCAAAGTTGAGTTGTGCAAGTAAATAGATATTTTTAATTAATAATTAGGATTTTATTTCAAACTTAGAGGTGGATTTAACCAAGTTTAGTGGAGTGTCTATTTCGGGGAGATTTGCTTGAAAGGTGGAAATTGATTCTGTTTAGGAGAATTCTCTTCTCATTCTTTCATAACAGGTTTTTGGTGAAGGCATTTTTGGGAGAAAAATTTTGTGAGAACATTTTTGTGTATTCTTGTATTTTTTCTATCTTGTGAATTTGTGTGTGCTTGGAGGCTTTAGAATTTGAGGAGATCTTGGCTTTGGAGGCTTCATGGTTCCAGATTTGCAATCAGAATTGGATTCAGAGGCTTCCAGATTCTTCATCTTCTCGCAAGGGCTTCTTTGTCAAATTTTTGGTGGATTTGAGGTAGGATTTGGAAAACTCCCTTTGTGATTTCAATCTTCTAAATTTTATGCTTTTCTTGTATTTGGTTATTTGCATTTCCTTAATTAGGTCTATTTGTGTTTTTGATTAAAATGGGTATTAGAAAACCCTAGATCTATTTTTTTATGAAACAAAAACTTGGCATAGTAATGTTATGCTGCCAAAATTTTGTCAGAAAATGTCTTTAGGAAGACCTAGAAATTAAGAAATTCATTTGGACCATAGTAGAAAACTATAGTAGACAAAAAAATAAATTTCTCTTTGAAAATTTCCTTGGAAAATTTAATTATTGCAAAAAAATATAGTTTGTAGAAAAAAATACAGTCAATTAAAAATTCACCACTCAATTGGAAAAAATGCCCAGAAAGGATGAAATAGAGAAAATGCAAAAAAATTGAAAAGAGAAACAAAAAAAAAAGGAAAAATGTCATTCCTTGTAATTTCCATTTTTGGAAATTTGGAAAAAAATTGTAAATGGAAGTGTTTTTTTTTGAAATAGCAAAAACATGTGTTTTTTAAAAGAAAAATGGGAATTTTTTAAAAAAAAAAAAAAAACAATTTTTGGGGTGGGGGTGGGTTT
>MU224332.1:960035-977691 GCA_018584345.1 Thuja plicata | reverse complement strand
TATATATATATATATATATATATTATTTTGAAAACATTTAATATAAGAGATAGTGTTTATTCGGCAATTAGTATTTTATGTTTATTCCGATTAGATGATTTAATGGATATTAGGTTGTTAATATTCACAATAAATGAGCATTGTGTGTTTTAATCTATGCAATCTTATTAGAAGATTACTTGTCATATAGTTAAATTAATGGTCATTTGATTAATTAATAGTTTTTAAACTGGAATAAGATATTGCATTCTATTAGTCTATGACTTGTAATGATTAGTGTTTATAGGGAAAGATTATTTATATTATTCTTAGAATAAATGTGTAATGATTACGGTTGATTTCTGTATAATATAGATAGCGTTTTCTTTCCATATGTGTTTGTTTTTTACGTTATGGGTATCTGGGTTTTTAGATGTCCCTAGAACGTATATAGAGGCTGGGGGTAATTTGCATTTATGTTTATGATGTGGCATATGTGCTTTGTGTAATTACCCTAAATAGACCATGTAAACCTATCGATCATGTTATCTGAGAATGTGTACCATTGTGATCGTTCCTGTTGTGTGTAGGAAACTGGATTGGGTATGATGACATTTAACTAATTGAATGTTTGAAGATGTTAAGTTGATAAACCAAAATGTAGAAGGATAATGCAAGACATTAAATTAGTTAATGGATTATATTTTCATTGATGTCAACTTGATATAATCTAATCGATTATAATCAAAGTGTCAAAGAATTCCAAAAATCAAAGAGAAAAAGATTATGCTTTCTATAATGCATAAACGAAAAGTATTCACAATGTGACTACAAACAACAACAGTCAGTGAAACCTGACAGATAGAGATGACTGATAGTCAAGTCACACTAATTCCCGAGCAATAACATCGATGAGTACTACCAATGAGTAGAATCACAAGCATACTTGTTGACAGGACTCTTGTGACCGAGGTCTGCCAATAGAGGTAAGTTGTCACTGGGTACCGGGCAACTTCACCTGTAAAGGTTTTCCGGGGAAATGAGATTCCCAAGGCCTCCAAGCACGTGACAGTTAGGTCTTGACAGTGCGGGGCTCGGTGCGTGGCTCAGTTGGGAGATGTGACTATTTTTCGAGGGGGATAGCTGGTTATCTTCAACTCATCAACTCCAGGGATTCAGGTGAGTAGGGTTTTCTCCAAGCATACTTACACTGAACAAATTAAAAAAATCAAAAGATACTGTAGAGTTAGAAATATTTCATCTACCTATAGTTATACTAAACGTTCAAAACATCAACAATGCTCTAACACACTACACTAAATACCAAAGAAATATACAACCATCAGTTCATATTTTATCAGTAGAAAAGGAAAGGAGGTCGTTAATCTACTTTTAGTATCAAAGTAAAGGACATGAAGAACACAATGTATAAAACACCGTTAACCCAGAAGATAGAATGCCAACAACATCATTGAGAGAATTCTTCCTCCTTCATTAACATCTCTTCCAGCAAGTATTGGTGCATGGTACAATGGTGGCTCCAAGGGAGCATCTAACTACTGAAAGCTTAAACTATGGAGCATTGAGCTCTGCAACTAAGAAATGAGAAAAAATGCTTTGCTATTAACTGTGGACTGCAAAATCATCAATTTCTCCAACCCTTGGAATGAGGTCAGACTTATTATTTATACACATCTTTCCATCTAACCCTAACCCTAACTCATTTTACACTTTACAATGAAATACATTATCAGGTGGCTGGTACTACCTGCACCACTCTACAAAAGACCTTGAGACGAAAGAGACCTGACATGTCAGAAGAATAAGACAAGAAAGATGGAGTGGAAGAAGCAGCCTTGAGATGAGAGCTGAGAAGGGGAAAGAAGAAATTTGATCCCTCGAGGATCGAGGCTACATGCCTCATAAATGGGAAAAGTGGCACCCTGTCTCTGATGTGCTAGGTGTATCTCTAAAGTGGTGCCTTGGGAAGACCATCTGTCAGAAACCTCCCATTGAGCTGACGTGCCTTGATGTAGTTCACCCACCTTCTGACAACCTTTATTAACTTCCTTGAAAGTGACCAGTCGACTTGGGGACCGGGACATGGGTCACTTAAAGAATACAAAATGTAGGACCCAGAATTTTGAGATCCGAGAACTTACACTCCAAAAGAATATAGAATACAAAATATGATGTCCGGCCAAATTCTCCCAAACCCGGAGAACTTTATTTTCTTACATTTTATCCCAAGCCTCTAACACTTGGCTAATGCTCTCCTCGTCTATGCTCTGGATTCTACTCCATCTGCTACGGATAGCCTCCATTGCTCCCTCAACCTCTCCAACCCTATTATGGAATTCATTCACCATCTTGATGGTGTCATGTGACTGAATCATGGTCTTTGACAACTGGGATAACCTTCCTCTAGGGTACACATTCCAGTGGTGAAGGGATCAACTTGCGATACCCTGACCATGAATGTCTTGAATAAATCTAAGGGATACTGAGTAGCTGCCAATTTCTCTTTCACGGTCTTGACTAGTTCCTTGCAAACCTCAATTTTGAGGGCAAGTATGGAGTACTAGACCTAGAGGGAATTATATGATTTTGTTATGCCCTGCATCCCCGTCCCCACATTTTGTGTGTAAAATGTTGGTTCCCCCTTTCTATTTTCTATTTCTGGCTCTTGCCTTGTCTTTTTCCTTTGTTTCTTTATTTTCTTTCCCTAGGTTTTCTTTCCCGCGGTGTTGGTTTTGTTTTTTTCCCTCATGTCTCTGGGACCTAGTCTGAGAGTTTGTCGTTCTTTGTCCAGGTTCCAGATTTCGGACTCCAAGATTCTTTGCCACAATGTCTTCTTTTCATAAGAAGGTATGGTCGCACAGAATCCTTGGGCCCAGATTTCAGAGGTCGACTTGTTCTAGAGTTTGTGGAAGGAAAGGTAACTTTCTTTTACCCTGGCTATAAATAGAAAGCACCTGTCATTTTCACAATTACTGTGATTTAAACACTTGAGCAATTTGAGCGAATTTCAGAGTGATATTACAACGATTTGAGCAGAGTCTAGAGTGAGATATTCCAAATCATTCTAAACAATTGCATGTTGTTTCTGGTGATTGAAGGGTGATATTTTGAAGGTGGGAGTTGTTGCAGAGTGTTTGTGGCCACCTTTTCTTCCTTCTTTTCTCTGGTTTCCTGGTGGGTGTTCTTGGTTCTTTCATTTTTCTTCTTTTCTTTGTTTTTTCTTTGTTTTTCCTTGGCTTGTGTTTGTCTTGTGTTTTCATTTGTTTTTGTGTCTGGTTTTGCTGCCCGTTGGTGGGTCAACTCTACCAGAAGGTTGTCCACCCTCTGTGTAGATGTATTATATTCTATAGGTAGTGTAAATTTTGTAATTTTTTGTGCATTGTTGTTCGAGGTAGTCATTCTATTTCGGCTCTGCATTGTGTATATATGTAAATTTAGTATGTTTTAATCTGTATCCTTCCATTTTACATGTGTATACCTTTCAGCCCCGATGTATATATGTTGTATATGATGTATATTTCATGTATATCTTCCCAGTTTTGCAACTAGCTCATCGTGCTTCGTCTGTTCCCAAATATGCGAGCTCCTTCCACGTAGGATACCACTTGGTTGAAACTCGGCTCTTGGCTGGTTTCAACCAGGTGGTTTTGTCTCTCCTCATAAACTTTCCTTAATGACTATCCCATTTATATCCCACGTATCCATTCAAAACTATCCAAGTGGCCTTTGGTTTTCACGTTTTCAGATAGTTGGCTCTCCCATTGTCGCCATAACTTCCATTTATTGCATAGCCACGTGATGTCCACATGGGTCTGACAACTTGCTTTTTGTGCACAACTTCTAATGGTTAGCTTTTTGGAATTTGGGCCTCTTTCCCTCACTTAACCCACATCTTGCTTTTGCTAACTATGATGAGACCCCGAGGCCCGGGTATTGGTTAAATTTCCAAGTTTGCAAAATATATACTTTCCAGGATTTTTTGAACTAAACTAACTTTTTAGGGAAAGCAAGGGTTGTGGTGGTAAGATCTCTGGATCCTGAAGTATTATTTATCTATACATTCTGATGGTCACCTTGCCTTGCAAGTTTCCAGAGCAATACACTTTCATCATGTCTAAGGCTTCCACATCTTCACCACCTAGAAGTCTGGAACTTCCTTCTACAGCGGTCACCGGGGTAGTTGTAAACTCTAAGATGGAGAGGGCCTTAGAGAAATTGCCTCTCACTGTGAAGTACATGAGGGACAATGCCATCATGGGATCAAATATTGATTCCAAATTTCAATTAATCACTGACACCAGCGTCAAAACATGGCCCGAGATGCAGGCCTTGGTCAAAATGATGTATATTCAGTGATTGTCTGGGGATCCATTGGCGATCAATGTCAGGGATTTTGGGATTCTCAAAGCCACCTATTTTTTGTGCTCAGTGTAATCTCCATAGTTAATCCTCACACTTGCAACACATTACAACTCTTCTATTGAGGCCATCATGCTTACAGCCTGAGAACCCACTAGGTATCCTACTCCTATGGTGTCTCTCAATGCCGCTACCTTCCAAATGGGCTTGGGGATCCCTCAATTCTACAAACCAATTGTGGTTACCAGATCATATGCCTTAGCATAGTTCAAACTGCTAGAGAAAGCAGCCCAAATATACATAAATAAAAATTGGCTCAAGACCCCGAAGAGGGATCCAAAGAGAATGAAGCTAGAACTCCCTCGGTCCGAATTTAAGGAAAGTATCCAGATGGGGATAATAGCACTATTCCAGGTCTTTGGGCAACACCATGCCCAAGAATTTTTAGCATGGATGTACTATTTTTTGCTTGGCATCTCCACCAAGGGAGAATATTTTGACTGGGCTGCCATCATCTCCAACCATGTAGATTCTCAGTTTCTACTGGCGGTTCAAAAGTGGAAGCTCTATATGACTTCCTACATTCTTTGGGCCCTGCCATAACAACAGCCCACCACCAATGGACTACTTACATCGGGCATACTCAGGACTGGCCTGGATCAGAAGGCTCCCTGGTACTTTTTCCCACAAATCTAATGGGAGGCCAGCTTCCGCAGTTTTTGCCATGTGAATGATGCCTTTATTTATTACAATCTGCTCACACCTACCTGGGATGTAGGATACTACCTATCCATAGAGGTGATGAATTTGGTCATAAGTTATGGCCATTATTATATACATTTCTAGCAGCATACATACATAAGAGTAACCGACTTCTCCAGGAAACCTTACTTGTTACCCAAGCATTGTGGGAAGAAGATAATTCTTTTAGAATATTGTAGGAAAATAATGGAGCTGCATGCCTTCTACGCCTTGAAGAAGGTGACCAACATCCCATTCCAAATTACTTGTGGGAATTACTCATGCAGTCTGGCCATGGCCAAGGAAGAAGACAATGAGCTCAAAAGCTACAACTTAGCAGAATTCTACTTGGCGGTGAAGCATTTTGATCCGCATGGAAAAATTGCGTCGGCACTTCCCCGGGCATCAAACCCCCACCAATACCACATGGAAGATTTCTGGGAGGATTTCCAGAATGACATGGAAGTCTAGAGCTAACATTACATCCAGATGACCATGAGAATGATGGAAAGGTTAAAGCTCTGGAGATATCCAGAAGATTTCTCAGACTCCAGATCCATAATAGATCCCCAGTACAAAGAAAAGGGGATTGATAACTTGGCCCTCCCACCAATGGAATAGAATTTCTAGGAGGGGCCCACTATTGAAGAGTTCACCCGCAACGTGGTTGAATGCAGCCATGCCTACTTTAAGGTGTGCCTCGGGAGTGTCCGCAGGGCTGCTCATCCGGTGCCAAAGTTAACCCCAAGAGCTGGAACTTCCTCGCAAAGGGAAGATAGGGGAAAAGGAATAATGGAAACCCCAGCTCCATAGGAGACCCCCAGAAAATGAAAGATAAATTAATCACTTGGTTGGAAACCCCGGTGCTCATGACTGGACCCATTTTTCCGCCTTCTTCCCCTTCACTAGCAGCCCTTATGGTAAAGGCAATAGGGGTAGATCTAGGAGAGGAGCAGACTCTAAGGGATGTAGGGCCACCTTTGGTTACTAGGTGGAAGAAGAGACTCAATCCGAAGCCAAAGGCAGAGCAAGAGATGGGGATGCCTCAGATCCCACAAGTTGAAATCCTTTCTTCTAATTCCCCAGAGTCAAAAAGGGAACCAGAGCCCGTTGATGTCCAGGAAAATCCTCCCCCTCAAGATGAGTTTGACAATGTTTTTACAACCGATGAGTTTGGGAATTTATAGGGGGACATTGAGCAGACAGAGGTTGAAGCCCAAGAATAAGAGGAAGCTCCAGAACAAGAACCTACCCATGAACACGAGTAGGAAGAAGAAGAGGAAGAGGCAGAACAAGAAATTGTCTCCAAATTCTCTAAGATACACGACATGGGAGTGGAACAACAATATAAAAGTGAACAAATGACATCAGTTGGGGGAACCATACCTTTGGGAGAAAGTGTAACCTCAGCCGTTGTGTTCCAGGTGCTGCTCCCAGAGGTAACATTTGGGTAAGTAATCACTGTGGCTCAAACACTGAATCTTGGCCTGATACCTCCCCCATTACCAAAAGATGTACCAATGGAAGAGGACATCCCAGTAATAGAGGTTGAGGAAGAAGAGGAACAACAACATGAAGAAAACCCTAGGGTGACAAATGAAGACCTAGACATGGCCAAAGATGCAGATGCCAGGGCTGAGGACACATGTGCCACTAAATAAAATACTGTTGGTGAGAAAGAAGATAAAGGAAAGGAGACAGGGGAGGCTCGTAATACTGAAGAGGCACAATAGGATGTTGGGGAGAAGTCACAGGAGCACACTTTGGCTAACAAGCCACCCCTATGGACCCCATGGTTAATAGAAACTAGAAAGACAAAGGCATCTCCAGCAATTCCCTAAGCCCACCTTTCCTTAGTAGAAATGATGGCCTAGGCATAGAACCCACCAAAGGCCAAGAAGGCCCAGACAGTCCACACCCTTCGAACTAAGTCAGGCAAAGAAATAGTTATGGTGATAGCGACGCCTTCCCAAGATGCAGATGAAGCAACAGTAGAGGCTGAAGATTATACCATCATGGAGATATCACTAGAGAAGAGAGGAAAATAAGGTGAGGTAGACATGTTAAAAGAGGCAGCCAGGGTAGTGGAGGCTCGTTATGAGAAAGAAGCTCAGAAGCTTAAGGCAGAAAAGGAGAAAAATACAAACATTATGGGTTTGCTAACTAAGCTAGCCTGACCTATCAACATTTTTCCTCTGGGGGCCTATACATCATATATACCTCTTCCATAAAGCGATGTAGATTCACTGCGGGCAATGAAAAAGAAAGGCCAAGTAGTCGATGAGTGGATTTCCCTATAGTTGAGAAATGTTCGGTGCTTCCTGGTATCTACCTTCCTGGACCTATATGTGGCCCACCATGTCTTACATCAAGCCGAAACCACCATCAGCATATGGGAGGGTGATGTCAAAAATTATGAGGCATGGAAAGTTGAATTAGAAGAGCTCCTCAGCCTCAGAGAAGATATTGTTTCTGAATCAAGAATTTTGGCAGAAGAGTCCTTTGATTTTGTGAGGACCCAGTACTCCACACTTGACCTCACATTGGGGGTAATCAAGCAACTGGTGGTGACTCTATGGGAAAAGGTCAATGCAGTGCAATATTCTTTTAATTTATACAAGTCCTTTGTTACGAAGGTCCTCGGAGCTGACCCATTCAGCACTGACACTTGGACATCGGAGGAGTACATCTTGGGGAAGTTTGATGAGCTGATGGAACCAAGGTATCAATCCCCGAAGGGATTAGATTGAGCCCAAATGATGAGAATAACTCACATGGTACTCAGTGGCCATCATGCAACAAAGATGGCCGATGAATTTAAGAGGAATGTTCTAGACCTAGGGGAACAGATTGAGGTGGCTAAGTACCGACGGGCTGGCCTTAAAGAGGCTGATGAAGATGGAATCTCCCATCTCCTATAGACTTTCAACAATAATAAAAAACAAAAAAAATTATCCGTGGGCCAGAAAAAACCTAGGTGTTTTTGTATTTGTTATTCTTTTAGAATGTAAGTTCTTGGATCCCAGAGTCTCGGATCCTACATTTTTGTATTCTTTTGGTGACTCGTGTCTCAGTTCCCAAGGCCGATCGGTCACTTTCAAAATAGTTAATAAAGGTTGCCAGAAAGTGGGTAGAAATTAATAAAGGTTGTTGAAGATTTTCAGAAGGAAGATAGATACATCAAGGCACGTCGGATCGACAAGAGGCTTTCTAACAGATGATCTTCTTGAGGTGCCACTTTAGATGTATGCCTGGTGCATTGGAGATAGGACACCACTTTACTCATTTATGAGGCATGTAGCCTCGATCCGGAGGGATAAAATGTTTTCCTTCTCCTTCTCAGCTCTCTTCTCGAGGCTGATTCTTCCACTCCATCTTCTTATCTTATTCTTCTGACATGTTAGACCTTCTCCATCTCCAGGTCTTTTGTAAAGTGGTGTAGGTAGTATTGGCCATCGGATAATATATTTTATGGAAAGATGTAAAATAGGGTTAGGGTTAGGGTTAGAAGAAAAATGTGTATAAATAATAAGTCTGGCCCTATTCCAATGGTCGGCAAAATTGATGATTTTTTAGTCTATAGTAATAGAAAGTAGTATTTTCATTTCAGTTGTAGAGCTCAATGCTCCTTGGTCTTTAAGCTTTCAGTAGTTAGATGCTCCCTTGGAGTCACCATTGTACCATGCACCAGTGGTCACTGGAAGGAATGTTAATGAAGAAGAGAGAGTTCTTGCAATGATGTTGTCAGTACTTTGTCTTCTAAGTTAATAGTATTTTATGTTTAATGTTCTTCATGTCTTCTGCTCTGATACTTTAAGTAGATTAACGACCTCCTTTCCCTTGCTATCAAAAAAATATGAACTGATAGTTGCATATTTCTTTGGTATTTAGTGTAGTATATCAGAGCATTATTGATGTATTGAATGTTTAAACATAACTATAGGTAGATTGAATATTTATAACTGTGTAGGATCTTTTTCATTTTATTTGCTAAGTGTAAAATTCTTGTGAAAACCTCACAAATTTGAATACTCAGAGGGAACGAGTTGAAGAAACTAGCTATTGCCCTTGAAATAGTCACATCTACCAACTGATCCCTGCACCATCGAGACCTGACCCTTAGGTGCTTGGAGGCCTAGGGAATCTCATTTCCCCATATAACCTTTGCAGGAAAAGTTGGCCGATACCTCGGTACCCGGTGACAACTTACATCTGCTGGTGGACCCAGTCACCAAAGTCCCATCAACAGAAACTGGTGCTAGAAGGAGAGCATGAACTCGTCCCCCTCTCGAGATTCTAATTTTACACCTCCTGAGGGTTCACCAAGCCATACTTTTAAAAATCAAGCCTTCAGTGGGATTGGGTCTTTCTCCCCAATGAAATTTGAAAGAATCCTTAGGTCAGCCCAAAACCCTAGAATATTTGTCAAAATCGAGCCTCCCGCTCGAAAGAAACAGACCCTGAAAAACACACTAGCCACTATTCTCTAGGGGTCTAGTATACCTCAGAATATCTAGATTTCTCAGACAATCCCGGGAACCAGCACTCAAACTACTCAAAATCTAGTTCCCCAAATAGCTGCATATTTTGGTAACACTGAGTCCCCTATGGGAACTTTTTCGGGCATAGCCAATGACTTACCCTCACACGGAGAAGATTTGCCCATGATATGAGCACTTAGGCTCACGAACTATAGAAGAACACTTACATGCATACAAGGATGCCATGAATCAACACCAGATCCAACATGAAGATGTTGTGACTTGGATGTTTCCCCTATCCCTGGGACAGAGCGAACTGAACTGGTACCTCAACCTTCCCGCCAACTCCATCAATAGTTGGTAGGACATGGAGGATGCCTTCTTGGCTGCCTTTGGCATACATGTGGACCCAGCTTGGTCCCATAGCCAGTTCATCTCCATCAAAAATGAACCTAATGAATCCCTTGCAACATTCAATCATCAGTTCCAGCGTGCCTTGAAGTGGTGCATGGGCCCTTTCATTCCATTCCCAGAAGTAACCATACAGAACTATCTCAATGCGATGGACCCCTTCGTTGCCACTCTCCTCTGGAGAACAACCACTACGGGCAACTGAGACACTTTGGCGAAGCTTTACAACCTAGCCTTAGAACTATCCTGTGGCCTCAACAAGTCCCCAGGTGGGATTGGGCAGAGCACGCCCTTCAACATGATCCCTAAAAGAACTACATACGCCAAGGGATATAACCCCAATCTGGTAATGGGTGCCCCTAAGATGGTAATGAATCCCCTACCACCGCCAATAGACCAGCAAGCCTGGTATGTTTATCCATCACAGACTCCAGCAATACCAGGTCTGGAAGTATTCCCTTAGAATTGGCCGCAGCAGGCACAACAACCTCAGACACAACCACATGGAGTACCCTTCTTTCAGTCATCTTTGGCTGGAGGATTTCCACCCTCGACTCCAGAAAATGTTGTTGCCTTTCTAGGGAACCAACAATAATAACCATCACATTATGACACAAACACTTAGTTGACCGCCGAGGTAGAGTCCCTTCGGCGAATGTTGTCCACCCTGACTGTGGACATGGGTCAGCTGAAGGAGGGGTCTTATGCACCCCAGAATTCCAATTCCCAAAAAGGGAATATTTTGTTTGGCCAATGAAACAACAATGCCAAAGGAAGAAACTTCAACAATGGGCCTCTGGCCAACCAACAACAATAGAACAATAACACAAATACCGGAGGCCCACCTCCAAACCAAAATGGAAATAAAAGTGGTGCTGGACCATCACATTTCACATGACTCACAGACTTCCAGGCCATGACCAATTGGTGTAGATTGCATGACATGGGCTCCCACAATGAGGTAAACTATGCCACACTGGAGAAGGTCATCATGATCTCCCAACTAGATAGACAACAATCACATGATGCTACTCGCCCAGAGCCTCCTGTGCAAGAGTTAACTCACAGTGCATTCACCTGTGAGACCATCTTCTTCAGATCCTCCTAAGAAGATGAAGAAGAATCTGAATTGAAAGGATTCTTTGATGAATCAATTCTTTCCTTTGAGGCCAATGCCTTCACCAGCCCGTAGACTCCTTACAATACTCAAAGCTAGGCTGGTAAAGGACTAGCTTACATGCTGACACCTCCTGACAAGGAAACTCCTCCCTAGGACAATACAACTGACCGGCTAGTCCCTCTAAAAGGTTCTATCTCTAACCAAGCAAAAGACTCGGCCAAGGGAAGCCACCAATTCTTGGGAGGAAGATTTGATATCACAAGGGCATTAGAACAAACTACCACCTCCATGACCTTGATGGAGGTTTTTCTAAACTGTCCCAAGCAGAAGAAGTCTCTTTTGAAGGTCTTGGGAAACCTAAAAGTTGTCATTCACCCGCCCAAGACTATCTCTTTTGAGGATGCCAACGCGACTGTCTTCCGGGGAAATAATGAAGATCCTCCCTTCCTAATAGGCCTAAATATCCAAGGCAAAAAAATACACAACTTCCTAGTAGACTCCAGAGCTCTGGGCAACATCATGCCCCTATCCATATGCAAGAAGCTCAAATTCTGACCCACCCCATCTAATGGCGCAGTGATTCAACTAGATAAAACTACTATGAAAATGGTGGGAGAATTGAAGAATGTCCAGATACAACTCATCTAGGACCTCAGGATAGCCAGCATAATTGACATCTAAGTGGTGGACATCCTAGAGACTTATGGGATTTTATTAAGTCAAAATTGGTCTAAGTCCTTGAATGGATACTTTTCAACTGACTTCTCCCACTTATGGCTCCCTTGGGAAGGAGAATCAAACAAGATCTGAGTTGAAAGTGAACCTTGGATGAAGCAGGCCCTTACCAAAGTCAAGAGGGTTAGTGAGGTCTTCTTCTTTGAGGCTTCCTTGGGGGTGTACCAACCCTTTGAAATCTTAACATTTGATTTCACCCCCAGGGAGGATTCCATATTCTTGTAGAGAACACAGGACCTAGAAGAAAAGTTGAGGATTGAGGTTAACTCTCAGGATGCCATAGTGAGCCCCGCTACACTCTTGTCTGACACTTGGTGCCAGGTGCATTATCACAAACATTCAGAACTAGAGTGTGAGCCTTGCCTTTTCGTCGCTACCCAGCACATCGAAGCCCTCCAAAATAAAGAGCATATGTTTGATTCCCCAGAATCTGATATCTCTACTGGAAGAACTTCTTCAGTGCAATTTCCCCGGGGATCTCAATTCTAAACCCCTTTGGAGCTAAACCTCACCCATGCGCAATCAGTGTAAGAGGAATGTCCTCCTAAGTCTCCCAAAGGAAATCCAAAGACTACTCCACCTCCCCAGTCCCAGACTACAAGCAACGATCTATGGACCCTTAAATTCAACAGGTCCCGGTCCAAACAAGGCTATGGGGCTAGAGTAGAATTGATCAACCCATGAGGGAAATCCTTCCTCGCATCCTACAGGCTGCTGTTCAACTACACAAACAATGTTATAGAGTATGAAGATTTGGTCCTTGGACTCCTATTTTCATTAAGGAAAGGGATCACCCGCCTCCGGGCTCTGGGTGATTCAGAGTTGATTGTAAAATAGGTTCGGAGTCAATATACATGTCATGACAAGAGACTGGCTGCATATCGCAATTGGGCATGGAGCCTTATTGAAGATTTTGATGCCTTCGACATTGATCTTATTCCTTGGTGACGAAACTATGTCCCAGATGCCCTTGCCATTTCTGCCAGCACACTTGAGCCCATGGGTGGCTCACAACTCTGGATATTTTCAGTTGAGATGATCCCCACCCCATCCATTTCAGATAATGTCACCCACTTTCATGTTTTTGAGGCCGATCAACATATCTTGTCCTTCATTGCCAATGTTGGTGTCTTCGAGGACCAGATAGTGGAGGAACAAGACCATGAAGATACTGGACAGGGTGGTGAAGATGATGGGATCATGGACCTACCCACTAACACCATCCCAAAGAGGATGGTCACGCTTAAATGTAACTTTGACTCAGACCCTCGGGGCCAGGAAAAGATGTCATCCTCCTCTGAGGGAGGAAACTTTGAGAAAGTAAACATCGACCATCCTGGAGAAGAAAAGATGATACACATTGGCACCTCTTTCTCCCCTGAGGAGAAGCAGGAGATTCTTGTGGTTCTCCAAGAATATATAGATGTGATTGCATGGGGATATGAGGATTTGAAAACTTACGACACATCCATTATGACTCATACCATCCCCTTGAAACCTGATACTAATCCTTTTCGGGCAAAAAAATGACCGGTTGACCCACTGATCGAGCCTCTGATTCATCAAGAGGTGGAGAAATTGCTGTCAGCCTAGATAATCTTTCCAATCTAGCACACTACGTGGGTTGCCAATTTGGTCCCTGTGAGAAAGAAGAGTAGTGAAATTTGCCTTTGCGTGGATTTCCAAAATTTGAATAGAGCCTCCAAGAAGTATAATCATCCTCTCCCCTCATTAGATGAGGTGTTGCAAATAGTGAATGGATCCCAAATGATATCTTTCTTGGACAGGTACTTTGGATATAACCAAGTCATGGTTAAATATGAAGATAGAGAGAAAATGGTGTTCACTAACAAGTGGGAAACATTTGCATACAGGAGAATGCCCTTTGGCTTGATTAATGTAGGGGCCACATTTCAAAAGGATATGGACATTGTGTTTGAGGGCCTTTTGAATTGGTGCATAATCATCTACATGGATGATTTGACCATCTTTTCTTGGGATAGGCGTGACCATTCCGCCCACCTCACCCAGATCTACGAGAGATGTCACCGGTATGGAATATTCCTCAACCCCAAGAAGTGCATATTTGGGGTCACTGAAGGGAAGTTTCTCAGGAATATTTTCTCCAAGAAGGGTATATACATTGACCTTGAGAGAGTTGAAGCACTGCTAAACCTTCAAATGCCCGGCAACAAGAAAGAGATGCGATCCTTCTTCAGAAAGATCAACTTTGTCTGGCGGTTCATCACTGGATTCGTCGAGATAGTCAAGACACTCAACGAGATGATGAAAAAGGATAAAAAAATTGAGTGGAGTCCTAAAGCAAAGTGGGCATTCACCCAGATCAAACAAATGATAATAGAGGCACCTGTCCTGGCTAGTCTGGACTACTCCCTTTTGTTTTACATTTACTCGTTTGCTTCCCCACATTCTACCATGACAATATTGACTCAAAAGGTCAAAGGAGAAGAATGACCCATATCTTTCATGAGCTCCCCCTTTAAGAACACTAAGGTCCAGTACTCATCATTGGAAAACTAGGCCTTTGCTCTTGTTCATGCTGTGAAGAAATTCTGGCATTATATTCTCTAGAGCAAAGTGCATGCTATCATCCCAGAGCAGGCTGTGAAATCTCTGCTGATGCAGAGTGAATTGGGTGAAAGATGAGGGAAATGGATGGCCATATTCTAGGTATATGACTTGGAAATGCAACCCATGAAGATAGTCTGAGGCCAGGGACTAAGTCGAGTGATGGCAGAAGAGACTCCCCACATAGAATGTCAAACTTACATGGTGGAGTCTATCACTCGAGACTTGTGGTATACCAATATGGTATACTTACTATTAAAAAAAAAATTCCTGGAGGGGTTACCTCCCAATAAATGCCGCACCCTGCAGATGAAAAATGCTCACTTCATGATCAAAAACTTTGTGCTTTACAGTAGGAACTATGAGGGAGTGTACCTTTGGTGCATTGATAGGGACCAAGCTACAAAAATGATTGAAGAATTCTATGGATAGTTTGGGACTAGGCATGGCTCGACTGATGCCACTGCCCATCAGATCCTTCAGGCTGGATACTATTGTCCCTATATATTTAAAGATGTTTACACTCATGTTTGAAGATGCCACACTTGTCAAACCGCAACACACCATGAGCGTAATCCGGCTATGCCTTTACAACCAGTCTTTGAGGCTAGACCCTTCACCCAATAGGCATTTGACTTCATTGGGGAAATCAACCCCAACTTGTCTACCAACCACTGGTACAACCTGATTGCAACCGATTACTGCACATGATGGTCCAAAGCTATACCTTGCAAAAACAACATGACAGACGTAGTTATTAAATTTCTAGAAGAAAATATCATCACAGGATTTGGAATGCCCTTTTCTTTAGTGTGTGACAATGGCCCAGCATTTTCTTCAGTGCAATTACTTGAATGGACCTACAATCAAAAGATCACTCTGAAGTTTTCCAGCAACTATTACCCCCAGGGGAACGGTGTTTCTAAATTGACAAATAAAAATCTACTAGATGTGATCAAACACCTGCTAGAACAGAATCCCTGAGATTGGTACCAAAAGTTGAGATTCACCCTTTGGGCGGATCACATTTGAATTAAGGCCGCCCTAGGAACATCCCTGTTCCATCTAGTTTATGGCTAAAATCTAGTATTCCCAATCAACTTACAAATCCCAGTTTTGTAGTTTATGTAGGAATTCAACAATAGGGATAGTATTGTGATGGTTCAGCTCCTGAATTTGGTGCAAATGGAAGAACAATGAGACACAACCCTTGAACATTTCAGGCATCATCAAGTAGTGGTAAAATGATGGTTTGACCAAAGAGCCCAATACAAGGCCTTTCCGATTTCACACTTGGTCCTACTGTGGGACAAGGTCTGGGACAATAAAGGAAAGCACACCAAGTTCCAATGGCTCTAGCTCAGACCATACCTAATCTCAGAGATCTATGGGGTGAATACCTATCACCTTAACACCATGACTGGAGAACCTATCCCATTTCCCATCAATGGATAGTTTCTCAAACATTATTTCAAATGAGGTTGGTTTGCCCAATGTATTTTATGTAAAGCTCTTTTTCTTGTAAATATTTATTTCCCAGTGCCTTGTTAGGAGGTACGTTGCCTTGTAAATAGTCTTTTTGGCCATCCTCTAGGACTACCCTTTTCTTTTGTTGTCTTTTCTTTTGTTGTCTTCTTTTTGAGTTCCAGCGTTCTGCTCTCCCTTTTGTAAGGATTGGAATGCTTTGCATAACATCTGGTCTCCAGGATGTTTTCTTTAGCACGGTGAACTTAAGAATCTATTATTAACATGGTGGAATCAGTCCAGTCTCCAGAGTTATTTTGCAAGTTTGGTAGTACATTATGAATAATCTTGGTTGGGTTTATCTCTAAAAGTTTGGTAATTAGTGAAATAAAAATAAGGGACAAGTAATCAGACACATCGAGGGTAGATCGGTTGCACTAGTTGGTTGACCCAAGTCTAAACTTTTAAAAGATTATTTCTGGGTCTAGTTTTTATCTCCCCCATTCAGCATATTAAGGTGGGTAGAAGGGTGAAAGAAGTAGCACCATTGAGTTTAGCTAAGCTTTAGCTTGATGGTGAAAGAAGTACCACCCTCCCACCTAGAAACATACAAAATAACAAAAAAAAGAAATGGGACAAAACTTTGATCTCCTGAGGAAATGAGAAAATCTGATGATTTCAGGGTTTGATATACTTAGTGCCTCTTCTCTACTTCTCCCAGAGGTCATCGGCTTGGCTTCCTTCTAAAGCACACACTTCACCACTGATGAAGAGATCATGGACTAAATTGCGTATGGCCAAATTTTCTCAGAAATGTTACTTTTTGTAGGTAAGATGCTTCAAGCAATGATTTGTTCCAGTTTTGCTAACCAAAGATTCTGTAGTTCTCGAATGCGCTAAGGCATCCATCCCAGATAGTCACCATTTTTTATGCCCTGCATCCCCATCCCTATATTTTGTGTGCAAAATGTTGGGTCCCCCTTTTGTTTTCTGTTTCTTGCTCTTGCCTTGTCTTTTTCCTTTGTTTCTTTATTTTCTTTCCCTGGGTTTTCTTTCCCACGGTGTTGGTTTTTTTTTTTTCCCTTGTGTCCTTGGGAATCGGTCTTGGAGTTTGTCATCCTTTTTACAGTATGCGAATTCTAGTCTTCAGGATTCTTTGCTACGATGTCTTCTTTTCGTAAGAAGGTATGGTTGCATGGAATCCCTGGGCCTGAAGTCCAGAGGTCAGCTTGTTCTAGAGTTTATGGAGGGAAAGGTAACTTGATTTTACCCTGGATATAAATAGAAATCACCTGTCATTTGCACAATTACCGTGATTAAAAAACTTGAGCGATTTGAGGGAATTTCAGAGTGATATCACAGCAATTTGAGTAGAGTCTAGTGCAAGCTATTCCAAACCATTCTGAGCAATTGCAAGTGATTTTTGGTGATTGAATGTAAGAAGAATGAAAAGAATGAATGCTTAAACAAGTATTAATCCAAGAAAATGAAATGCATGGAAGATTTTACCAAAACCAAAGGAGAGAAGATTGCAAGATCAACCACAAAGTACTTCAAGAATCCAACAATGAGCCAAGAGATTTTGGTAAGGGAAAAAGCAAAGAAAAACCCCTTTGTGAATAAGAATATGGAAAAAAGCCTAAAAGATGAGAGCAATGAGCTCAATACAATAATGAGAGCAATGAGAGATTGAGAGAGAGAGGAGAAGATTATTCAAACTAGTGTGTGAGAGACATCTCTTAAGTAGAGATGAGTG
>MU224332.1:890131-939031 GCA_018584345.1 Thuja plicata | reverse complement strand
GTAGGTTGTAAGGCAGCTTACAGTATTTTGTTTTTGTGAGACTTTAAGCTTTTGACTCTGTAACCCAAAGGATAGGCACTGATCTAGGTCTTGGTCTGATAATCTATCATCATCCAAGTTTTCAAAAGTATTTAAAATTATTTTAATTAAAACACATATGTTACTAAAATAAATGAGTTGAACTCATCAAGGACTTATGTCAGCAGGACAGTGTCCATTTTAGTGATTCTTTAGAGAGTGAATCATTAGGTTATCCCTCCTGAAATCAAAAGAAAGAAGGATGCAAATCCTTGTCTCATTGATTTATGTTCTCAAAACTATAGCCTGGCTTATAATAATCTATTTCAAACTAATCATTGCAATCTCTAAAGTGTTCTATAAGTTGTTACAATGAGGTTTTAGGTACATAATCAATGAAAAAAATAATCCACCAAATACATAGGTTGAAGTATCAGTAATCTTTAAAAGGTAAAACCTGCCTGAGTCTATGGAGCTCAAAATGAAGAAGGATATTATCCAATCCTTAGAGATTAGCCTTTCTCTTGCCTAAAAGAGGTTGCATTCAAGTATACAAGGTATACTGTCATCATAAGGTAAGTGTTACAAGAAAAAGTGCTAACACAAGCCTTGGTCAAAATGATGTATATTCAGTGACAGTCTGGGGATCCATTGGCGATCAATGTCGGGGATTCTATGATTCTCAAAGTCGCCTATTTTCCATGGTCAGTGTAGTCTCTAAAGTTAATCCTCACACTTGTAGCACATTACAACTCTTCTGTCAGGGACATCATGCTCGCAGCCCTGGAATCCACTGGGTATGCTACTCCTATGGTGTCTCTCAATGCTGCTACCTTCCAAATGGGCTTGGGGATCCCTCAGTTTGACAAACCAACTGTGGTTACCAGAGTAGATGCCTTAGCACAGTTCAAACTGCTGGAGGAAGTAGCCCAAATATACATAAATAACAATTGGCTCAAGACGTCAAAGAGGGATCCAAAGAGAATGAAGCTAGAACTCCCCTGGTCCAAATTTAAGGAAAGTATCCAGATGGGGATAATAGCACTATCCCAGGCCTTTGGGAAACCCCACACCCAAGAATTTTTAGCATGGATATACTATTTTCTACTTGGCATCTCCACCAAGGGAGAATATTTTGATTGGGCTGCCATTATCTCCAACCATGTAGATTCTTAGTTTCTACAGACGGTTCAAAAGTGGAAGTTCTTTATGACTTCCTACATTCTCTAGGCCCTGGCACAACAATGGCCCACCACCAATGGACTACTTACATTGGGCATACTTGGGATTGGCCTGGGTCAGAAGGCTCCCTGGGAATTTTTACCACAAATCTAATGGGAGGCCAGCTTCCCTAGTTTCTACTGTGTGAATGATGCCTTTATTTATTACAACCTTCTCACAACTACCTAGGATGTAGGATACTGCCTATCCATAGAGGCAATAAATTTGGTCAGAAGTTATGGCCATTGTTATATACAGTTACAACAACATACATACATAAGAGTAACCAGCTTATCTAGGAAACCTTACTTGTTACCTAAGCATTGTGGGAACAAGATAATTCTTTCAAAATATTGTAGGCAAATAATGGAGCTGCATGCCTTCTATGCCTTGAAGAAGGTGACCAACATCCCATTCCCAATTAATTGTGTGAATTACTCATGCAGTATGGCCGCGACCAAGGAAGAAGACAACGAGCTCAAAAGATACAACTTAGCATAATTCTACTTGGTGCGGAAGCATTTTGATCTGCATGGAAAAATTGCGTCGGCACTTCCCCGGGCATCAGACCCCCACCAATACCACATGGAAGATTTTTGGGAAGATTTCCAGGATGACATGGAAGTTTAGAGCCAGGATTACATCTAGATGACCATGGGAATGATGGAAAGGTTAAAGCTCCAGAGATTTCCAAATGATTTCTTTGACTCTGGATCCACAATTGATCCCTAGTACAAAGCAAAGGGGATTGATAAGTTGGCCCTCCGACCAGTGGAATGGAATTCCCAAGAGGGGCCCACTATTGCAGAGTTCACCTACAACATGGTTGAATGCAGCTACACCTACTTTAAGAAGGTGTGCCCCAGGAGTGTCCAAAGGGCTGCTCAACCGGTGCTAAAGTTAACCCCAGGAGCTAGAACTTCCTCACAAGGGGAAGATAAGGGAAAAGGAATAATGGAAACCCCAGCTCCATAGGAGACCCCTATTAAGGAGAAATTGCAACAATCGCTGGTAGCTTCTTAGCTAATGAAAGATAAATTAATCACTCAGTTGGAAACCCCGGTGCTCATGACCGAACCCATCCATCTGCTTTCTTCCCCTTCACTAGTAGCTCTTATGGTGAATGCAAAAGGGGTAGATCCAGGAGAGGAGCAGGCGCTAAGGGATGTAGGGCCACCTTTGGTCACTAGGCAGAAGAAGAGACTTAATCTAAAGCCAAAGGCATAGCCCGAGCTAGGGATGCCTCAGATCCCACAAGTCAAAATCCTTTCTTCTAATTCCCTGGAGCCAAAAAGGGAACTACATCCCACTGATGTTGAGGCAAATCCCCCCCTCAAGATGAGTTTGATGATGTTTTTACAACTGATGAGTTTAAGAATTTGTAGGGGGACATTGAGCAGATAGAGGCTGAAGCCTCGGAACAAGAAAAAGCTCCTGAACAAGAACCTACCCAGGAACAAGAGCAGGTAGAAGAAGAGGAAGAGGTAGAACAAGAAATTGTCTCTTAAGTCCTAGAGATAAAAGACACAAAAGTGGACAAACAAAAGCAAAGTGAACAAATGGCATCAGCTAGGGGAATCCGACCTTCAAGAGCAATCGTAACCTCAGCTTCCATGTTCTAGGTGCCGCTCTCAGAGGTAACATTTGGGGAAGTAATCACTGCGGCTCAAACATTGAATCTTGGCCTGATACCTCCCCCATTAGCAAAAGATGTACCAATGGAAGAGGACATCCTATTAATAGAGGCTGAGGAAGAAGAAGAACAACAAGATGAAGAAAACCCCAGGGTGACAAATGAAGACCCAGACATGGCCAAAGATGCAGACGCCAGGGCAGAGGACATAGGTGCCACCAAAGAAAATACTATCGGTGAGAAATAAGATATAGGAAAGGAGCTGGGGGAGGCTCATAATACTAAAGAGGCATAGAAGGATGTTGGGGAGAAGTCACAGGAGTACACTTTGGCTAAAAAGCCACCCCTATAGCCCCCATGGTTAATTGAAACCAAAAAGAGAAAGGCACCTCTAGCAATGCCCTGAGCCCACCTTTCCTTAACAGAAATGATGCCCCAGGCATAGAACCCACCAAAGGCCAAGAAATCCTGGACAGTCCACACCCTTTGGATTGAGCCAGGTAGAGAAATAGTCACAGTGATAGCAACGCCTTCCGTAGACATAGACGAAGCAATGGAAAAGGCCGAAGATTATAGTATCATGGAGATATCATTGAGGAAGATAGGAAAACAAGGTGAGGTAGACATGTTAAAAGAGGCAGCCAGGGTAGTGGAGGATCTTTATGAGAAAGAATCTCAGAAGCTCAAGGCAGAAAAGGAGAAAAATACAAACCTTATGGGGTTGCTAACTGAGCTAGCTTGTCCTAATTAGTGTTATTCCTCTGGGAACCTCTACATCAGATATACCACTTCCACAAAATGATGTATATTCACTGTGGTCAATGAAAAAGAAATCCCAAGCAATCGATGAGTGGATCGCCCTACATTTGGTAAATATTTGGTGCTTCCTGGTATCTACCCTCCTAGACCTATATGCAGCCCGCCATGTCTTATATTAGGTCGAAACCACCATCAGCACATGGGAGGGTGACATAAAAAATTATGAGGCTTGGAAAGTTGAATTAGAAGAGCTCCTCGGCCTTGGAAAAGATAGTGTTTTTGAATTGGGAATTTTGGGGGAAGAGTCCTTCAATTTTGTGAGGACCCAACACTCCAGACTTGACCTCACATTGGGGGTAATCAAGAAACTAGTGGGGACTCTGTGGGAAAATATTAATGCAGTGCAATATTCTTTTAATTTATACAAGTCATTATTTATGAAGGTCTCCGAAGCTAACCCATTCAGCACTGACACTTGCATGCCAGAGGAGTACATCCTGGGGAAGTTCGATGAGCTAATAGAATCAAGGTATCAATACCTAGAGGGAATAGATGGAGCCCAAATGATGAGAATAACTCACATGGTACTCAGTGGCCATGATGCGGTGAAGATGGCTAATCAATTTAAGGGGAATGTTCCAGACCTAGGGGAACAAATTGAGGTGGCTAAGTATCGGCGGGCTGACCTTAAAGAGGTTGATGAAGATGGAATCTCCCATCTCCTCTAGACTTTCAACGAAAATAAGAAACAATAAAGGTTCTCCAGGGGCTGAAGAAAACCTAGCTATTTTTTTATTTGTTATTCTTTTGGAACATAAGTTCCTAGATCCCAGAGTCCTGGATCCTACATTTTGGTATTCTTTCGGTGGCCCGTGTCCTGGTCCCCAAGGCTGATCGGTCACTTTCAAAGTAGTTAATAAAGGTTGTCAGAAAGTGGGTAGGAGTTAATAAAGGTGGTTGAAGGTTGTTAGCAGGTAGATAGCTACATCAAGGCACGTCGAATCGACAAGAGGCTTTCTAACAGATGATCTTCTTGAGGTGCCACTTTAGATGTACACCTGGCGCATTGGAGACAGGGTGCCACTTTTCTCATTTATGAGGCATGTAGCCTTGATCCCTGGGGGATTAGATTTCTTCCTTTTCCTTCTCAGCTCTCTTCTTGAGGCCAATTCTTCCACTCCATCTTGTCTTATTCTTCTAACATGTCAGACCTTCTCCGTCTCGAGGTCTTTTGTAAAGTGGTGCAGGTAGTACCAGCCACCGGATAATATATTTTATGGCAAGATGTAAAATAGGGTTAGGGTTAGGGTTAGAAGAAAAATGTGTATAAATAATAAGTCTGGCCATATTCCAAGGGTTGGAAAAATTGATGATTTTGCAGTCCATAGTAATAGAAAGTAGTATTTTCATTTTAGTTGTAGAGCTCAATGCTCCTTGGTCTTTAAGATTTTAGTAGTTAGATGCTCCCTTGGAGCCACCATTGTACCACGCACCAGTGATCGCTGGAAGGAATGTTAATGAAGAAGAGAGAGATCTTGCAATGACGTTGTTGGCACTTTGTCTTCTAAGTTAATGGTATTTTATGTTTAATGTTCTTCATGTCTTCTACTCTGATACTTTAAGTAGATTAATGACCTCCTTTCCCTTGCTACCGATAAAATATGAACTGATAATTGCGTATTTCTTTGGTATTTAGTGTAGTATATTAGACCATTATTGATATATTGAATGTTTAAACATAACTATAGGTAGATCAAATATTTCTAACTCTGTAGGATTATTTTCAGTTTATTTGTTAAGTGTAAAATGCTTGGAAAAACCTCACCAATTTGAATCCCCAGAGGGAACGATTTGAAGAAACTATCTATCCCCCTCGAAAATAGTCACATCTCCCAACTGAGCCCCGCACCGTTAAGACCCGACCCTCAGGTGCTTGGAGGCCCAGGGAATCTCATTTCCCTGGACAACCTTTGTAGGTGAAGTTGGCCGGTACCCCGGTACCCAGTGACAACTTACATCTATTGGCAGACCCGGTAACCAAAGTCCCAATAATAGATTCTTCTCGCAAAATGCCAGATTCTGTGGCAACTTCTTCTCCAATACTACAGATCTCCTCCAACCTAGCCTTCCATTTTTCATATTTATCTAAATCTAACTCCCATACCTAAGTAGAGCTTCTTGCATGGCTAAGGTAGAGGTCTATTTTGTAAAAGTCCAGGAGGGATGCCGCTAGAAATTCTCTCATCACCGTTATTTGTGTGGCTGCCCACCCGTCCACTACTTACGCATTTTTCTTCATCACGCGTAGTGAGTCCACGTTGCCCTGTGCAAGCAGCAATCTGAAAGAAGGGGTCCCGGGATGGACTTCAGCGAAGGGCCATGTTATTTCTGTCTGAAGTGTGAGGAGATTAGCATTTGTCTCCCTTTCCTCCTACAACTTCTGCCCTTTTTTTGCATACCGGGCCTCTATAGCCTTAGTAGCTTCCTTGAGCAAGTCAAGTTCTCCTTGCTTGTCCCTTTTCCCTAACTTGACCTATGTTATAATACAGTCTTCAGGCCTTGTGGCCACTGCATCTATATTCACCCAAGGTGTTGCAATGACTGCAATTGTACTGCCTTCTAGGTTGGTCTGGAGAGTATGGACTACCCGTGCCTTTTTGGGCTTCTTGGTTTTGGCATTTTGGCATTTTTGGCCATTATTTCATCCAATGACAAAGGTGCACCAGTAGGCACTGCCAGAGCTTTTCTTTTCTTTGTTTTCCCCAGCCATTAGGGTGGCTAGGGTGGCCTTGCTACCAATTCTCGGTCCCTAAGATTCACTTCAGAATTTGGCAGTGCATTTCCTGAGTTTTAATTTTCTTCCAGCTCCTTTTCCTGTTCTTGTTCTGGTTCTTTCATTGCTTCTTGTTCTATTTCTATTTCCTATTCTCTGGAACCTTCTATGTTTTCCCCCATGCTGGCATCTTCTACAAAGTCTTTCAAGATCTTTTCCCCGGTTTCCATCTCTGTGTTTTCAGGGACTTCATCTTCCCTAGTGTCACTGGCAGCTTCTTCGTTCTTCTCTTTTGGGACCTCTTGGTCCACTGGGTGCTGCTATTTTTGGGCCACATCAGCCTTATTTACTTCAACATTCTCCTCCTCCCTAGGGATATCCTCTAGAGGTGGGTGGGGTCACTGGCCAAAGTTTAATAAGGCAGTAGTTGTTACAACCTCACCAAAAGTGCTCTAGGGCACTTGGTCACCCGAACTCTCCAAAGGCACCTAGAGTGTGATGGTCAAAGGTATGGTTTTTCCCTGGGGTTCGGGTTCTCCTTCCATCAAGGGCTCATCTATAGGTTACCTTGGTATGTCTACAGTCCTTTGGACCTATGCTTCTTCTTATTCATGCTCAGTGTTTTCCTCCCGGGCATCTTGCTCTGATATGTCTTTTTCTATAGGGATTTCTTCTTATGCAGGGGCCTCCTCTTCTTGAGCCTCTATTTCCTTTACTGTAGTATCAATGAATTACTAGATCTCTAGAAGCTCATCTGCCAAGAATGTTTCATCGAAATCATCATGTGGTGGAGAGGAGTCAGAGATATCTTCTAGTTCAGGAGAATCCAAACTTACATCTACTGGGGGCTTCTCGGGCATACTAAGAGGAGAAATTGGTATGGGGATCACTGTTGTTTTCTTTTTCCTTATGAGAGAAGCCCTGGTGTCCAAAATGTTGGAAGACTCTACCTCAGAAAAATTCTATCTACTCATCATAGTTACCAATGAGGGAGGTCCAGTTGGGCTAGCAGAGGTCACTGGAGTGACCGAGAGGCTGGCAGCTACCTGCATGCTAATTTTTTGGCTAGCCAACTTTTTCGACTCGATCTAATCATGTAATTTTTCCATTAGGAGCATGGGGATTTGAGGGGGTTCCTTGGGCACTAGGACTCCCTCCTTTTTCTTTCCTTTTCTTACACTTGCTTTAGCGGTCACGGCGGATGAGGAAGGTCTGGCGCCGGCTGAAGAAGGGATGGTCTTCTTGACCGTTAATTTCTTGCAGGTGCTTTTGGGGCACACATGGGTAAAATATTTGTGGCTTTCCTCTATGATGGGGTGGCATACCCCTTCAATTGTCAAATCCTCTAGAGTGGCCCAATCCATTTGAGAGAGATTTAGTTTATCCATCCGCTTCTCTTTGTACGCTGGATGTTCCAGCGGCCCGCCATCATTGAAACCATTCAGAAAAGTCCAAAGGTATAGAGCCTCCATGAGCCCTTTTCTCATTCTACTGTGCTGCTAGGCCCTGAGATCGAAAATATCTTGGAAATCCACACTGAAATATTCAATATCATCTCCATGTGGTGGGATGCCCTTGGTAGTGCAAGGGAAATTTTTCCATGGGTGTCATAGTTTTTCTGGGTATGGTTGAATTCAACCAGCCCCAACCCTTTAAACTCATTATCTGCCTCTCGGGTTGCGGTGAGGCTATATGTATAGTCCCTGCAAGAAAAGGAGAATGGGACATTAGAGACCTTCTTCACTATAAAGAGGGCATGTAGATCCATCATCTGCCTGCAGAATTCCAAAAGAATAATCCTATCCCCGTAATACAGGGGAAGGAGGTAGGGCTTCCCATTGAAGCCTGTCACCCTGATGTATGTGAGATGACTGAATTGAATGAAATATCAGCCATAGGAGTTTACCAGTGCCATTTCTGCCTATGAGAGGTGATACCCAGTATCTCAGGTAAGTGTAAGAATGTTATGGTAAATGAAGGCATCGTTTACCCAACAAAAATTCTAGAAGCTTAGCTCCCATTGTAACTAGGGATAATGATCCCAAGGCGTAACCTTTCCCAGACCATTTTCAAGCTCTCCAATTGTTCCAAGGCCCTGAAAAGCTGACCTTTATTGTGCCAATGCCCATAGTACATATGAGGTCATATAAAAATGTGAGTGTTGGGAAACGATCTGCATTTGAGTATCCACATGATTAGATATGATCGCCACCTAGTTGAAAGACCTACTATGTGTTGTTATGTAGTATAATAAATAATACATCCACGCTGAGAATTCCCAGGCGTGGGGCCATCTGAAGATTCTACATAAAAATATTATGCCTGCCTGAATGGGCTCCATGAAATCCCTACCGGGAATTTCTGATTTCATCCTTTTATAGTCTGGCTTTGGAGACTTCAACCAGTGATTATTGAGGTGCTGTCGGGAATGATTTCGGCCTCATCAAACTCCTTTAATGAGTTGGCCTAGGTGATTACTACAGGCCCTTTGAATTGTTGAATTCCCAACTTGGAAGCAAAGGTGGGAGCATCCAATGTGACTATTATGGCCGGATATTGCAGTGACCGAGGATCTGGAAGCAACACTGACTGAGTGGCTAGGTTATACAATACTGCCAGCTGCCTAGTAAGCTCAGGGGACTATACTGTGCATGGAAACTTTGTAGCCTTGATGATGCCGGAGGTAGCTAAACAAATGGTGATTTTATCCCCCTGCTCCTTCAACCTGTAAGTGGCCTGGATTAGACCTTGTAGTTTGGCCCAATTCCTGGGGTCTGGATCTATTATTTCTTGAACCTTGGAGTTTATTTTAGACCCCACAATACATCCCTCTATCAGATACTTGGAGGTTAATGGAAACTTTGCCAACATTCTTTCCAGCTTCGAGTTTGTGGCTACCCGGGTGGAAGTAGTTGGTAACTCTGGGCTATCAGGAGGTGCAAAGTTGTCAGACATCTTGAACAAGCTTATGAACAACCTGTAAGACCCGAAAACTATCAGAACACATAAGGATATGAATTAAGACTCTAGGATATTTTCTACCAGCCCGCACCTATCAAGCAAATGTTAGCACACATATATCCAAAAGTTTTGGAGTTTCTAAAAAGAAATGATCATGGCTCAAGCATTCCAGAATGTGGTGACATGATGAAGAGAAAACGGGCTGGAGAAAAGATCTAGTTGGGAGTCTGGAGCCCAGAAAAAATAGCCATTTCTAAAGTGATTGAAAACAAGCCATATTCTGGTTGACGTGCACCAGCATGTGGGAAAATGGCAGGTGGTGTAAAGACAGTTATGGCATTGATTAGGACAAGTGGGCTGACATAGGGAAAAATTAAATGCCAGGTTGGAGACATTTTAAATGCTATACTTGGGAAATTAATCCCACCATTAATGTGATGAGATAGAGGAGAGAGAAAGCTACCATGGTTTGAACCAGTGAGGTGCCAAGTTTGAACCGTAGCGACCTTGTCTCGTCGAGCTCTATCCCGTCGGGCTGAAATTCATGACAGAGCATGAAGAACTCAACACTCTAAAGGATATACATAGCACATATATACAAAATATACACACAAAGTATAGGAGGGCCGAGGGCTGAATCATATATACATAAAATTATAGAAAATATACACTATATACATCAAAACCAAATGCAAAGTAGCTACCCTAAAACAAAGTCAAAAAATGTATAAGCATATACAATATCTACATTATCCTACACCTGCACAGAGGGCGGACAACCCTCTGGCAGAGTGAACACACCAATGGGTGGTGAACTAGATGACACATGCAAAGTAGAACTGAAAACAAAAATGAAGCTAAAAAAAAAAAAAAAAAGCAAAAAACAAAGGAAAGAACCAGAAGTACCAACCTAGAATTTGAAGAATGGAAAAAAGGGAGAAGCACTAGACCGCTCTGCAATAGCTTCCGCCTCCAACATCACCCATAGTTACTAAAGATCACTTCATTGTTACTCACTAAGTTCAGAGAAGCACACACTCAATTCTTGCTCAAATCACCTATGAATCGCTCTTAAATCGCTTAAGTGTTTTTAATCGTGGTAACTATGAAAATGATAGGTAAATTTGATTTATACTTGAGGTAAAAGAAAGTTAACCTTCTCTCCACAAAATTTGGAGTAGGTGAACCTCTGTATTCTAGGGCTGGGGATTGAAAACAACCATGTCTTCTTACAAAAAGGAAGTATCATGGTAGAGAATCCCAGAGTTCGGGATCCGGCTTCTAGAAAAGAAATGACCAACTCCAGGACTAGGTCCTGGAGACACAAGGGACAAAAACACAAAGCAAAACCAACACCGCAGGAAAGAAAACCTGGAGAAGGAAAACAAAGAAATAGGCAAAAGACAAGGCAAGAGCCAAAAGCAAAAACCAAAAAAGGGGGACCCAACATTTTGCACAAAAAATGTAGGGACGAGTATGCAGGGCATAACAATACCCAACGGCCAGAAACATAGTGTACAATAATGGAGAAGGTCGGGGAGAAATGGAGTGTTGGCTGACGCTATCAAAGAGTTAAACACCGAAATTAACTTGAGTTCAGAAATGACAAAATATCTAGCTGGAAGAGTTAAATATAGACTTAACTGGTAGTTATCATTGTTTTCATTGACAAGATAAGCCAGAGATAAGTAACTAATTTAAAGTTGTTTTGTCCAGTTGGCAAGAAGAACTCAGCAAGATAGAACAAGAGTTTTTCTTCAAATTTGATTGGCGAGAATTATGGATCACACCTAGATAAAGAAGATCAATAACTTAACAAAGGTGATATCATTTCTATAAAGAGACAACTCAATTCATTATGAATTAGTGAGGTGGGTGAAAGAATGAAAAGAGGATGTTGGAGAGAAACTAATGAAGAGCAACTTCATACAGTCTTGATCAACAAGCTGAGGAAAGAGCTAAAGTTTTCTGCGGACACCGAGCAACAGCGAACAACATCACCCAGTAGAATCAAAGTGGAGCAAAGGTATAAACAGAGTTATATTGATCAAAATAGTTTTATGAGATTATAATAGATCTGAAAATTTGCAAGTAAAAGTTGTAAATGTGAACAAATCATACTGCTTCAGTTTAACCATTGATTTAGAAAGTCTCTTAACTGAGCAGGATTTAAATATCCTTTCTATATTGAGATAAATCCCATGGAGTATCAAAAAGTTTGATGATGAAGATAGCATGAGATGCCAGATACCAATTGATAGGGCAAGTGAGTGTTTGATCAAAGATGGTAGCATAGAGATGTCCGATATTAAGTGATAGACTAAAATTTTAAATCCTCTAACAAGGTCACACCTAAAAATGTGTTTGTAACCTTTAACATGGTTGGCTCTTCAATGAGCTCACTTTAGAAGATTGAAAATTTTGGGTTACCGGTCCCAAGTGTTTTTTCCCTTAACAGGGTTTCCATGTTAAAAATCCATGTGTCAATGTGTTTATGAGTCATTACTTTAGTGTTTTGCATTACACTTAACTTAACTGGATTGATCGGTATACTCTAGATAATTTACTATCTTTCGGTAAATTAACACACCTCTTTTCGGTAAACATACAGTATAAGGTTTTACAAGTCATTCTAAGAAATAGTTATTTGATATAAGTATTTGGAGGCATTCATCTTATAGGATTGAAGATAACTAGAGGTAGAATATTGTGGTACTAAGTTTTAAGAATTGATTATTGGAATATTTTTGAGGCCACTGATTCACCCCCCCTCTCATTTATTACTAACAATTGGTATCAGAGATTGTGTGCTTAAAAACAAAGTTTAATAGCTCAAGAAAAATATCACAAGATGAACATACAAGATGTGCCCAAGTTGAATAAAGACAACTTTGCATCATGGAAAAGAAGAATAAGACCGCACTTATCAGGTATTGGAAATGATATTGTTCAATAATTAGATACTAAATATGTGTTTCCTAGAGGACATCACACTCTTGTGCAATTAAGAGTCAAGAATGAGCATAAATGCATGATGATAGAACCTTCATCATCACTCTCTGATGCTAAGTTTGAAGATGTCAAATCCTGCACCTCTGCAAACAAAATGTGGGATAAGTTGAAGCTGGTACATGGAGGAGATGCTAATGTACTAAGAGAAAAGGCAGAAAGCCTAAGAGGGAGGTTTAATGACCTAAGGATGAAATAAGGAGGAAACATTATTTAGTATAGCCACAGAATCAAAGAGGTAGTAAATGCTATCTGAGGAGTTGGAAGTGTACTAAAGAGGAGACAGTGGTAAGAAAAATATTAAGAACCTTATTGCTTGTTTATGCTATTAGAGTTTCTATTATTCAAGAAATGAGAGTAGTTGCAAACAATACAGTAACTCTAGATAGCCTGATTGGTAGACTAATTTCATTTGAGATGAACAACTTTGATAATAGTGTCTTACCATTTATAGAATCTACATTTAAATCTTCTCTAAAGATAAGTAACTCAACTCATAGACATGCTATTAGAAATGATAGTGACAGTGATAATGAGGATCAAAGACTTGATGAAATTGAAGCACTTATAGCCAAAAGATTGCAGAGAGGCAAAGGTAGATATAAAGGTAAATTACCACTTATATGTTTCAGTTGTAAAGAGGTTGGAAACTTTGCTGCAAGATGTCCAAACCGAGGAAAATTTGATAGAGGAAATGAGAGATCATATGAGAAGAAGTTTGATAAATGTGAGAATAGAGATTACCAAAGAAACTGACAATATGACAAGAGAGATACCCGATACTACAAGGACAAAGGAAAGAAAGATTGTTACCTAACTGAGAACAGAGATGATGACATC
Organism: Thuja plicata; assembly: GCA_018584345.1. NCBI lineage: Eukaryota > Viridiplantae > Streptophyta > Pinopsida > Cupressales > Cupressaceae > Thuja > Thuja plicata. The sequence continues at coordinate 925,817 of MU224332.1, read as the reverse complement.
GACACTGAATCAGAAGAAGACATCAAGATGGTATTTGTAGCCATGAAGGATGACTCAGATTAAGATGAAGAAAGATATGTAGAAACTGCACTCATATCTAAAGTTAGTAAAAATGATGTCTGGATCATAGATAGTGGCTGCACTCACCATGTGACCAGTGATAAACAAAAGTTTGAGACTTTTGAATATTATAATGATGGTTCAGTAAGAATGGAAAATGATACACCTTGTCCAATTGAAGGTAAAGGAACCATAATGTTGAATAACCTGATAAAATATGAAAATTATTACTGGGTTAAAGGACTGAATTATAATTTGTTAAGTTTTTCACAGTTGAACAACTCAAGTCATAGAGTAGAATTTGAAAATAAGAAGGAAAATATCCACATTGAATTAGGAAGATTGACTGGTACCGGTGAGCAGACAAAAGGTAACCTTTTCTATCTTGATGACACTAACATCACTTTTTTGATGGCTAGAAATGAAGACATATGGTTGTGGCACAAAAGATTGTGTCATATGAACTTTGATGGCATGATAAAGATAAGAAACAAAAGGAATGTTAGAGGCTTACCAACAATGACTAAGCCTGAGCATATCATGTGCAAGAATTTTCTAAAAGGTAAGATGACAAAGTCTAGTTTCAAGAGAAAAACCCATACATCTACTGCAATTCTAGAATTAGTCCATACATATCTATATGGACTCATGAGAACAAAGAGCTACTATGGAGATAGGTATTTTATTCTCTTTGTTGATGATTTTTCTAGAATGATGACAGTCATGTTTTTAAAAGATAAATCATAAGCATTTAAGATGTTTAAATGGTATAAAGCAATGGTAGAAAAACAAAGTGAAAATAAATTAAAATGCTTAAGGTTAGATAGAGGAGAGGAATTCACTTTACAAGAATTCACTGACTATTGCAATGAGCATGGAATTAGGAGACATGTTTCTGCACCAAGGACACCACAGAAAAATGGAATTACTGAGAAGAGAAACATATCAATTGTTGATTGTGCAAGAACATTGATGATTGAGAAAAGCATCACTCAAACTTTCTGGAGGGAAGCTGTAAGTACTACTATCTATACATTAAACATAGTACAATTGAAGGACATAAAGAAGACACCCAATGAGCTTTGGTATGGTCATACACCCAATGTAAGTTACTTCAGAATCTTTGGTAGTTAATGTTATATTGAAGGATGATAGAAATGGATAACTTCACTGCAAAAGTGAAGAAGGTATCTTCCTAGGGTATTCAACCAAAAGAAAGGCTTATAAATGTCTTAATAAATCATCTAACAAAATCATTGAAAGTGCAAATGTCAAAATAGATGAATTTGCAGAAAATAATGATAAGGAAAGAAAAATTGAACTAGAGGACTACAACAATTTTGTTTATACAGAACCTGACACTCCACCTGAGAAACAATGTGTCACTCTCGTGCATTAGAACATTGCACCCGAGCATCAGGCTGCAATTACTGATGAACATGATAATCCTCAAGATGATGTTCCAAATAATGGATATTAAAATGAAGGTGAAGAAGATAATCAGAATGATGAATACAGAGCTGAATCAAAACTTACAAAGTATGTTAGAAGACATCATCCACATAATCAAATCTTAGGAGAGAAGAAGGCTGGAACAAGAAAAAGAAGTAAGTCACTTAACACCAGATGTTTACTTTGTGATTTTGAGCCTAAATCTATTAACAATGCACTTGAGAATGAAGAATGGGTCAGTGTTATGAATGAGGAAATAGAACATATTGAGAAGAACAATACATGGACACTAGTACCAAGACCAGATGACAAGAATGTCATTGGTACCAAATGGATATTTAAAAACAAGCTGAATGAGAATGGAGAAGTCACTATAAACAAAGCAAGATTAGTATGCAAGGGATATGCACAAGAAGAAGGTATTGAGTATGGAGAAACCTTTGTACCCGTTGCTAGACTAGAATGAGTTAGAATCTTACTTTCTTATGCTACATTTAAAGGATACAAGGTATACCAAATGGATGTCAAATCTTCATTCCTAAATGGAATATTGGAAGAAGAGGTATACATTGAACAACCAGAAGGGTATGTTGATCCAGACAAGAGAAACATGGTATGTAGACTACATAAAGCCTTGTATGGATTGAAACAAGCCCCAAGAGCCTAGTATGAAAGACTTCACTCATATCTTATTAGCATAAAATTTGTTCAAACAAGTGAAAACAACAAAATATACTTAAAAGAAGATACCGATGGTAATATTCTGATTGCTGTAATTTTTGTTGATGATATCATTTTTGGAGGGAATGAAGGGTTATGAAAATCCTTTTCTAATGAAATGAGTAAGGAATTTTAAATGTCTATGTTTGGAGAGATCAAATTCTTTATGGGTCTAGAGATTCTTCAACAAGATGCAGTCATATACATCACTCAGTCCAAATACATCAAGGAAGTGCTGAAGATATTAAAAATGAAAGATTCCAAACCAGTTGGAACACCTATGGCTACTAGATGTGAGATGACAAAAGAAGTCAAATCCAATGAGCTAAATTAGACCTTATATAGATCTATGATTGGAAAACTAATGTATGTTATTCATACCAGACCAGATATAGCACATGTAGTGGGGTAGTTGCAAGATTCTCTACTAATCTCAAAGAATCACATATGACTGTTGTCAAAAGAATTTTGAGATATCTAAAGAACAACGAGGACTATGGCTTATGGTACAAAAGAGAAGTAAAATTTGAGCTACAAGTCTATATAGATGTTGATTGAGCTGGAAATATTGATGACCAAAAGAGCACAACTGGAGGAGCATTATTCATGGGTGACAGACTTGTCACATGAATCAGCAAGAAGCAAGGATGCATCTCTAAGTCAACTACAGAAGTAGAGTATGTGGTTGCTACTGCAAATTGCTTCAATATTGCATGGATAAAAAAATTGTTGGAAGGTATGCATATGAAGTTCCTTGAACCAGTAATTATCTATTGTGATAATACCAGTGCAATAAACATTTCTAAGAATCTAGTCATACATGCTAAGACTAAGCATATTGCTATCAAGTATCACTATCTAAGATAACAAGTGCAAGCAAAGGAAGTAACACTAGAATATGTTCAATCAAAGGAATACTTAGCTGATATATTCACCAAGGCATTATTGAAGGATACATTTGAGTATCTGGGATAGAGACTAGGGGTTCAACCCTTGTCTATCAGTCAGTAATCTGACTAGGAGGTTGCATCAGCCTATACCAAATCTAAAGATTAGTCATGTTGATGCAAACACTTAGATGAACAACAAAAGATATAACTCTAAATAGAAAGGTACATATCTGCACCAAAGACTAGACACATTGTATTGCTAATGGATAGGGAAATTCAAGGAATATATTATGTAAAGGAATGGGACATGATATAGATGATAAATAAAGTGATTTTTTTTTTTTTTTGGCATTGTTGTCAAAGGGAGAGAAATATCTCATTATCATAAGGGATAATTATCATTAGGGAGATGAGCTTTATCATAGAGAGGGAGATATGATCTCATTACCAAAAGGAGAGATGATTCCATATCACATAAAGGAGAGATATAATAAAGAGGAGAGATTATATCATTATCCATGAAGAGAAGTTCATGAGAATCAGAAAGTTAGAGTTGATCAATATTCTAAGGGAGAGAAATTGATTACATATGAAATATCCATCTAAGGGAGAGAAGTAACAAAGGGAGAGAGTTTAGAAAAAGAGAAATATTGTTGTCAAAGTAAAAAGAGATTATCAAGAAGAGGAAAAGTTAAGACAGAGAACATATCATAATAGAGATATCAGATGATACATCTATCCATTGAAGGGATTAAAGATTCAAGATAACCACTCTGCAGGAAACAAATATAAGCTATTTTTGAGCTTACCCAAAGCCAGAAATTTGTAATAGTTACATTAGGAAAGCTTGATGAAACTATATATTTCATATTGTATTAGTGATAGTACAGTATGATAATGTAGTATGTTTCCATCAATGCCAAAGGGAGAGATTGATGACATATAACTGATTGAATATTTGAAGATGTTAAGTTGATAAATAGATAATGCAAGACATTAAATCAGTTAATGGATTGTAATGTCATTGATGTCAACTATATATAAACTAATCGGTTATAATCAAAGTGTTAAATAATTTAGAGAATCAAAGAGAAAAAGATTATTCTTTCTGTAATGCATAAAAGACAAGTATTCACAATGTGACTACAAATATCGATGGTCAGTGAAATATAATGGATAGAGATCACTGACAATCAAGTCACAATGATGCTCGAGAAAGAACACCGATGAGAAGAATCAGAAGCATACCTGACGGTGAGAAACATAGTGTAAACCGCAGGAGAAGCCCGAGGAGAACTGGAGTGTTGACTGACGCTATTAAAGAGTTAAACACCAAAATTAACTTGAGTTTAGAAATGACAAAATATCTAGCTGGCAGAGCTAAAAATAGACATAACTGGTAGTTATCATTGTTTTCATTGACAAGATAAGCCAAAGATAAGTAAATGATTTAAAGTTGTTTTGTCCAGTTGGCAAGAAGATCTCATCAAGATAAAAAAAGAGTTTTGCTTTAAATCTGATTGGCGAGAATTGTGGATCATGGAAAGATCAAGAAGATAAAGAACCTAAAAATGGTGATGTCATGTCTATAAAAAAAAACTCAATTCATTATGAATTAGTGAGGTGGGTGAAAGAATGAAAAGAGGATGCTCAAGAGAAACTGATGAAGAGAAACTTAATACAGTCTTGATCAACATGCTGAGGAAAGGGCTAAAGTTTTCTGCAAACACTGAGTAATAGAGTACAACATCACTGAGAAGAATCAAAGTGGAGCAAAGGTATAAATAGACCTATATTGATCAAAATAGTTTTATGAGATTACAATAGATCTAAAAATTTGCAATTATAAGTTGTATATGTGAATAGATCATACTATTTCAGTTTAACCATTGATTCAGAAAGTCTCTTAACCAAGTAGGATTTAAAGATCCTCTCTATATTGAGATACATCCCATGGAGTATCAAAAAGTTTGATCATGAAGATAGCATGAGATGGCAAATACCAATTGACAGATGAAGTGAGTGTTTGATCAAAGATGGTAGCATAGAGATGCCCAATATCAAGTGATAGAATCAACTTTTAAATCCTCTAACAAGGTCACACCTAACAGTGTGTTTATAACCTTTAACAGGGTTGGTTCTTCATCGAGCTCACTTCAGAAGAGTGAAAATATTGGGTTACCGGTCCCAAGTGGTTCTTCCCTTTACAAGGTTTCCACATTAAAAATCCATGTGTGAATGTGTTTATGAGTCATTAATTTGCTGTTTTGCATTACACTTAACTTAATTGGATTGATCAGTATACTCTAGATAGTTTACTGTCTTTCAGTAAACTAATAGACTGCTATTCGGTAAACATATAGTAGAAGGTTTTACAAAGCATTCCGATAAGTAGTAATTTGATATATGTATTTAGAGGCATTTATCTTATAGGACTGAAGATAACTAGAGGTCAAATATTGTGGTACTAAGTTTTAAGGGTTGATTATTGGAATGTTTTTGAGGCCTCTAATTTACCCCCCCCTCTCAGTTATTACTAATAGGGTATACTTGGGTTTTGACCTATGATATCTCTATGAAGGATCTGTGAGCCTAGGGTAGGTTACTTAGATGTGTAGTAGGGGGTGGCTTTCAATAAGTTCTGTGTTTGTAAGTGACTACTGGGATTTCTTATTGTAAGTAGACTTAATAAGTGATAATTTAATGTATAACAGGGAGATCTTAAAATAAACTAATAAGATGTGTTTTCCTCACCCATGCTTGAGCGCTAGTATAGGATAAGATGGAGGATGAGATGATGTATTCCACCTTAAGAGGTGTGTGTTTGGCATAGTTATTGGTCTTTTTTAGTTTGAGAGGTCATTGATGCCATGTATGAACACTTGAGTGTCAGGATCCATTGGGATTTCTAGGACAAAACTTAAGGGTTAGACGTACATGATGACACCTTCCTTTACACATTCTAGATTTCCTATGTATGTCAGTTGCCTTTTGATTAGTGAGTCTTACCTTTTAGGATGTGTAGTATGCCTGGAGTTAGAGAGATATTAGGATCCATTTCTTAGTGGTTACTTCCTTATGTGGTTTTGGATATCTGAGTGGGGTCTATTGTTATCTCCTCAGCATGGTGGGGTGGACTATTGTAGTTTCACACGGATGGGTGGTAGTGATTCTTTACCATTTGAGATTCAACGTCCTTGTTCTAGTGCTTAATGGTTCTTATGAAAATGAGCTCTTGATGATTATTTACTTGTGATTAGGTACTTATCATTCATTATTGTAAATCTTTTATTAGAGTATCGCATGTGATACCTAATCTACATATTTTATATTATGTAGATTAGAGTGATTACCACATGCCATGAAACATGTGTACTGGATTTGAGTTTATGGCAGTTCATGGTTATCCATGAGGATTGTATTTATGGTTCTATAAGTTGTATTTTTTATATCTATCTAAATGGAATCTTTTATTATGTTGTTAGTTGAGTTTTACTTTATGTAATTCAATGTCATGGAACCCTTGAGTATTGTAATATATGTGAGTGTATGTTATGTGCATAAATGGTATTTGCTTCTGCATTAATGTATGTCTCTTTATGTAAAATTTAGGAAAAAAATTATTCAGCAAACTTAGTATCATGTTCTAGGTTAATCTCTCTTAGGTTCCCTGGCGGGGTGTTACATTTAGTATCAGAGCCCTAGTTTCTACACTGGGAAATTTTGGAATTGTATGCTCATTAGGTTGTGTATATCTTGAAACTAAAACTAAAACATAGGCATACAACATTATTGTTTTTCAGATTATTGATTTATGGTTATTCTTATTCTTTAGTTTATGTTTCAAGCTATGTTTTGAGTGGTGTATGTATATCTATTTGTTTTAGGAACCATGCCTGAAACTAGAGTTGCGAGAGGCTGTGACAAAGGTCATTCTAGTATTCATGGGAGAGGTAGCCAAAATAGCTTGTCCACTAGTTTTAGATAGAATAGTGGTCAGTAGCAGGATAGAGGTGAACATACTGAGGAACACCAGGAAGAGTCTAAGGAACGTAGCACTAGATAGTTACTTTAGGACATTTTGAATCATCTTCCTGTGTGGGCCAAAGAAGATCAGGATGCATCCCATCACTCTCATAGAGAGGAGAGGTGGAGAGAGAGGTCTAGGAGTGCTCGAAGGAGGACCATTACAGTGGACCTTGACATTGTGGAAGAAAATCACATGAGGGACCTGATGAGAGGGAAACCTATCTCGTTTGATGTGAAGGTCTCTTTAATGGAGGCTAAGACTTGGCTCATAGCCTTGGAGAGGATCTTTTCTATTCACCCCTTTAGTAGCAATACTAAAGTGAGGTATGCTATGATGTAACTATCACACTTTGTAGGTGTATGGTGGAAGATCGAGGAGGATAAGATGGGTGTTCATATGGATACAATGACACATGATCTCTTTCTTGAGAACTATAGAGAGAGGTTCCTTTTAGGTCAGTGGAGAAAGAAGTGGGTTGATGAGTTCCACAATTTGAGGCAGCTGACTTTGATTGTTGAGGAGTACGAGCAACAATTTTTTAAGCTCAAATAGTATACAGGCTATAGTCAGGATTCCGCACTTATGATACAACACTTTGTGTGAGGGCTTAATGCTTACATCATGGGGGAAGTAAAGCTATTTGAGCCTAGGACCTTATGAGATGTGGTCATTAAGGCCACTCTTGCAAAGGCTAACTTGGCCTTAGGTCATGGAGGTCGACATGGTGGCTAGTCTAGTGGTGCATCAGGATCAAGCTATAGAGGTAACTAGTAGGAGGGCACTGGGAACTTGAAGAAGCAATCCAACTATCACAAATGCAACCATAATCAGAGTCAAAATAAATAGAAGGCTGCACCTCCTACCCAGAGTGGTAAGAGCATCCATAATGGACAATGATTTAGTCATAATCAATCCAACCATCCAGCACAGAGTGCACAACCTAGTGCTAGCAGAGGTAGTGTCTAGTAGTCGAGTGCGCCCTCCGTTGGGAGAGGCAACATCAAAGGGACAATACATTTCACTTGTGGTCAGTTTGTCCATATTGTAGTAAATTGTCCTCAGAGGGCACCTCAGTTTTTAGCACAGAGGCCAATAGCCTCTGAGCCTACAGTGGGAGGAGGATCACATAGAGTATTTATAGCTTTCGATCACTGACAGATAGAGCATCAGGGTATAGTTATAGAGACCGTAGATACCATTCGAGGTACCTCTATATCTATTTTATTTGATTCAAGAGCTACAAATTCATTTATAACTCCCTTCCTAGTTGAGCAATGTGGGATAGTGGTTGCAAAGAAGGTTGTAGGTTGGCAAGTGGAGTTAGCTTCACATTATAAGGTAGCCACAGATTCCTTGGTTTGTAATTGTGAGCTAAACTTAGGGAAGTTCATTACGTCAGTTGACCTTCATGTGATTCATTTGGGATCATATGGGGTTGTCTTGGGAATAGATTGGTTGGGAGCTCATGGAGATAATATTGATTTTTGATGAAAGACCATCCAGTGCAAGGATGGTGATGGGAAGGATTGTCAGATTATGGGGATTCCAGGACCCATATCCTTTTGTATGATATTCGCTATGCAACTGAAGTGATGTATGCGAAGGGGTTTTCATATATTTACAGTTTCTATGTATGAGATAGATGAAGTCGAGAGTGAAGTCAAGACACTATATCACCCTATTTTACATGAGTTCATGGATGTATTTCCTAGTGAGATTCTAGGTATGCCACTGAAGTGTGACATAGAATTCTACATTGAACTTGTACCAAGATAAGAACCTATTTATAGAGCTCCATATCAGATGACTACTCATTAGTTGAGTGAGTTGAAGCTACAGTTAGAGGAGTTTTTGGAGAAGGGGAGCATTCACCCTAGTGTTTCTCCATGGGGAGAACCTATCCTCTTCGTCAAGAAGAAGGATGGATCATTACGCTTGTGCATCGACTATAGACAGTTGAACAAGGTAACGATCAAGAACATGCATTCATTACCACATATTGATGAACTATTTGATTAGATTAAGGGATCCAAGGTGTTCTCTAAGATTGATTTTAAATCAAGCTACCACTAGTTGTGGATCGAGGATGCAGATATCCACAAGACTGCATTTTGTACATGCTATCGACATTATGAGTTTACAGTGGTTCCTTTTGGGTTGACAAATGCTCCATTGGTATTCATGTGCTTAATGAATGGAGTATTTCTTAAGTACCTATATCAATTTGTGCTCATCTTCTTGGATGATATATTGATTTATTCTAGATCCATGGAGGAACATGAAGAGCATCTTCAATAGGTATTGCAGTGCCTGAGGGATAATCAACTTTATGCCAATTCAGCTAAGTGTGATTTCTTTGAGTCATAGGTTCAGTATCTAGGTCATGTTATTTATGGAGAAGGTATCTTAGTAGATCCTTCAAAGATATAGGATATTGTGGAGTGGCCAACACCCACTAATGTGTCTGATTTACATAGCTTCTTGGGTCTAGCGGGATAATACCATAGGTTTGTGAAGAACTTCCCTAGAGTTGCACATCCTATCAGTTCTCTTCAGTGGAAAGGGAAGAATTTTGTTTGGACATAGAAGTGTGAGGAGGATTTTTAGAGCCTTAAGGGGTGTTTGAGTAGTGCACCTATCCTTGTGGTACCTGATCTAGTGGAAGATTTTATGGTATGTGTTGATGCTTGATTGGAGGGTATTGGAGCAATTCTTATGTAGGATGGATGAGTGATTGTGTATGAGTCTCACAAACTCAAGGATAATGAACTAAACTATCCTACACATGATCTTGAGTTGGCCAAAGTTGTCCATGCATTGGTTTGATGGAGACACTTCTTATTGGGACACTGGTTTGAGCTTCATAGTGACCATCATAGCTTATAGTAAATGTTTACTCAGCCTAATCTAAATGCTAGGTAGAGAAGGTGGATGGAGTTCCTTTGCGAATATGAATTTGAGATAAAGTATATTCAGGGAAAGGAGATTGTAGTTGCAGATGCATTGAGTTGCAAGCGACGGGATATTCTAGTATTAACTCTTAGTGTGGACTTGAGGAGTAGGATTCTCTGGTCACTTCCTAGAGATACTTTATATCTGGAGGTGAAGATAGAGATAGATTCAGGGAGACCATTGGAGGGTAGATTCTTAGGTTATGTTTTGGATTTGGATGGTCTATTGCATCATATGAGCTGGATCTATGTCCTATCTTTGGATGATTTGCATATATTAGTGTTATCTGAGGCTCATCATGCATCCTATTCGATAGATCCTAGTGTTAAGAAGATGCATGCAGAACTTTGATAGCTCTACCATTGGACTAGTATGAAGTAGGATATTTCTGAATTTGTTGCTAGATGCTTAGAGTGTCAGAGGCTTAAGATAGAACATCAGCATCTAGCAGGGATTTTACAGCCGAATCTCATTCCATGATTTATTTTATTGTTGGATTGCCTTTGACTCCTCGCAGAGATGATGCTATCATGGTGACTATTGATCGGTTGCTCAAGGTGGCTCATTTCTCCCCTATGAGATCATCTTATACATCAGCTTGTGTAACTAGAGTCTTCATGTAGGATATCATGAGACTACATGACATTCCTTGCAGGATTATCTCAGATCGAGATCCTATACTTACCTCAGCATTTTGGACTGCATTACAACACAATCTTGGTGCTCAGCTGAATTTCAATTTAGCATACCATCCTCAGACTGATGGACAAATAGAGCGGGAGAACCAGGTTCTTGAGGACATGTTGAGGATATATGTCATGGATAGATATAATCACTAGGAGGACTACTTGTATCTAGTGGAGTTTTCATATAATAACAGATATCACAGTTCCATTGGCATGTCACCTTTTCATGTGTTGTATGGCCATCCTTGTCATACACCTTTGAGCTAGGATAGATTGGAGGACCATATTCTTCTTGGTCGAGAGATGCTTCAAGACATGGAGCACTAGGTAGTGTGGATACATGAGCATTTGGTTACTATACAGAATAGACAAAAGAAGTATGCAGATTCTCACAAGGTGGATAGATAGTTTGCAGGTGGAGATAGAGTGTACCTGAGAGTGCACCCACTGAAGGGTTTGATCTGTTATGGAATGTTAGGAATATGGTGTCTCAACCTTTTATATTTCCTTACATTTGATATTTTCCAAATGTCAGCAATTTGGAGAATGTGTAAGGTAATCATGACTAAAATGGTTATGATGGATTCCTATGATGGTCATTAATATTTGTAAGAGCTAATTGTGGAAGTTTTGATGATGGGTGAAGACATGCAAGACATGTGGCAACTAATCAGTTGAGTATTGTACACTCTCAGAGAATGGTAAAACCCTAATACGACTGCTTTTGGAAGTTGCCCTAAAAAGTGAAGCACATGATATAAGCATTTTTTAGGGTTGAAAATCTAAGAGAAGTTAGTGTATTGTTGGAAAATTTTTATGCTGTCAAATTTGTCTTCAAGTGTTGATAATCTCCTGAAAGAACTTGCATTGCAAGTGTATTGTAAACAGTATTAGTTTTGATTAATACATTCTGCAGGTTTTGGAGTGACAGGGTTTTTTACCGATAGATTTTCCCCAGGGTAAATCATTGTGCCATTCTCATTTTTCTATGTATGCATGTTATTGTATTATCATTTTTTAATTGCTAAGGGTTAAATTTGAATTTGCATGATCCTCTTCTCGTGAGTTTAGTGTAGGGAACTATTTTATGCACACTTAGTTTCCTTTCATGGAAAGGGTTCAAAGTTGGCACCTTGCTTTGTAAGACCATTTGAGATCCTAGAGAGGATAGGACCAGTTGCTTACTATCTTGATTTTCCACCTAGCCTATCATGAATTCATGAGGTTTTCCATGTTTTAGTTCTTCGGAGATATATTCCTGCTATTATGTATGTATTTGATTGGAATGTATTACAGGTCGAGGATGGGCAGCTGACTTTGGATCCAATTCACATTCTGTAGCAGCAGGGTTTGACCCTCAGGGGTCGCACCATAGAGCAGGTAAGAGTCCAATGGGACCCAAATGATGAGTCTTCAGCGACTTGGGAGGATGCAGCTAGATTACAGGATTTATATGCCTACTTGTTTATGAGCTTCTAGGAGTAAGCCTAATCCTAGGGGGGTGGATGAAATACCCACTTATAGTTTGCTTTTAGTATTTGATTTCGTACTCCTTTAGGCTATTTTGTCAGTAGATTTTCCAGATTATTTTAGGCTACATTTCGTGTGAACTATTATTATTTCATTTGATGGTGATTCTAGATCATGATGTTTATGGACTTATCATAGACATAGATAGATGTGATGATATTATCATGATGTTATTATATGTTGATTTCAGATTGATAATGTAATCACCCCATACTTGCATGTGTATGGTTATCATATATTTTGATGTACTTGTTTACATGTTTCTTGTGGTAGAGGATGGAGACGTAGTTACTTGCATTGTGAGATCCACATGTTCGACTGATCCCTATCATTGTTTGCGATATTGTATTGGAGGTACATGCGTGTTCTTTTGATGACATGTTTGTAGGTACAGGACATCATCTTCCCTGAATTGGTAGGAGTGAGCATGTCCATATATTCATCTCAATGGTAAAGAGGGGAGTTAACATACAGACCCAAAACCCTAACCTAAGCTTTTTGTCCTGAGTATTGGACGAGTATCAATTTGTCTACCCTACCCGAATTCGTCGAGTTGATGTGAATTCGTAGATCCTATCCTTTTGTGTGTTTAAGTTGATTTTGAGTGGTTGTAGTTGAGTGCATTGATATTGTGTGATTTATCATGATTTTTATGAAATTGATTATTGTTGAAATTAATTATTAAATATAGGGTATTTAATTAATTGAAATTAAATAAATACATATGTTTAATTGGGAAATTAATTATAGTGCAATATTTGAATATTGGGATTAAATTAAAATATTTAAATTAGAATTTGAGTTATATTGGCTTTTATGATTATTAAATAATTAAATATTTAATTGCATTTTAATAGTGTGCTTTAAATATTTAATCTATTTAATATATACTTTAATTAATTTCATGTGCATGTTAATTATTCAAAAGGGAGTTTGAATTCAAAATACAAGTAGGTTTAATAAGTCAAAGTTGAGTTGTGCAAGTAAATAGATATATTTAATTAATAATTAGGATTTTCTTTCAAACCTGGAGGTGGAGTTAACTAAGTTTAGTGGAGTGTCTATTTTGGGGAGATTTGCTTGAAAGGTGGAAGTTGATTCTCTTTACGAGAATTCTCTTCTCATTCTTTCATAACAGGTTTTTGGTGAAGGAATTTTTGGGAGAAGAATTTTGTGAGAGCATTTTTGTGTGTTCTTGTATTTTTTCAATCTTGTGAATTTGTGTGTGCTTGGAGGCTTGCGAATTTGAGGAGATCTTGACTTTGGAGGCTTCATGGTTCCAGATTTGCAATCAAATTTAGATTCGGAGGCTTCAAGATTCTTCGTCTTCTCACAAGGGCTTCTTTGTCAAATTTTTGGTGGATTTGAGGTAGGGTTTGGAAAAACCCCTTTGTGATTTCAATCTTCTAAATTTTATGCTTTCCTTGTATTTGGTTAATTGCATTTTCTTAATGAGGTCTATTTGTATTTTTTATTAGAATGGGTATCTTATTAAACCCTAGATCTATGTTTTTATGAAAAAATATAAACTTGGCATAGTAATGTTATGCTGCCAAAATTTTGTTAGAAAATGTCTTTAGGAAGACCTAGAAATTAAGAAAATCATTTGGACTATAGTAGAAAAATATAGTAGAGAGAAAAATAAATTCCTCTTTGAAAATTTCCTTGGAAAATTTAATTGTTGCAAGAAAATATAGTCTCTGGAAAAAAATATAGCGAATTAAAAATTCACCAGTCAATTGGAAAAAATGTCCAGAAAGGACGAAATAGAGAAAAGAAAAAAAAAAATGAAAAGAGAAACAAAAAAAAAATGTCATTTCTTGTAATTTCTGTTTTCGGAAATTTGGAAAAAAAATGTAAATGGAAGTGTTTTTTTTTTTAAATAGCAAAAACATGTGTTTTCAAAAAGAAAAATGGAAATTTAAAAAAAAAAAAAAACACATTTTTGGGGGGAGGGGGGTGGGTTTGACCCCACCCACTCAGCAGCACATGGCTACTAGTGTAGACCGCGCTGCACAAGGCAACACGACTGCCTAGGTAGCTAGTCGTACCTTAAGGTAGCACAACTACCTAGGTAGCTGGGCTGCCTATAGGAGCACGAATGCCTAGGGTTACTTTGGGGGCGCGTGGGGCCCGCCTCCCCCAAAAGAATTCGGCTTTTTTAATTTTTATTTTGTTTTAAAATTTAATTATTATGTTAGCAATTTAAATTTTTATTTTAAAATTTATTTAATATTTTTTTTTAATATAGTTTATTTTGTAATTAAAGTTTTTAAATATAATTCATTTATTATTTAAAAGTTTAAATTACTTAGTATTTAATTTTTTTGAAATGTTTTAAATTTAAGTGATTTAAATTAGAAGATTTAAATCAAATTTGTTAAATGATTTATTATATATATATATTTTTTCTTTTGAAAAATTTTAATATAAGAGATAGTGTTTATTCGACAATTAGAATTTTATGTTTATTTTGATTAGATGATTTAATGGATATTAGGTTGTTAATATTCACATTAAATGAGGATTATGTGTTTTAATCTATCTAATCTTATTAGAAGATTACTTGTGATATAGACTATAGTTGAATTAATGGTCATTTGATTAATTAATACTTTTTAAACTAGAATAAGATATTGCATTCTATTAATCTATGACTTGTAATGATTAGTGTTTATAGGGAAAGATTATTTATATTATTGTTAGAATAAATGCGTAAGGTTTACGGTTGATTTTTGTATAATATAGATGATGTTTTCTTTCCATATGTGTTTGTTTTTACATTATGGGTATCTGGGTTTTTAGATTGCACTAGAACGTATACAGAGGTTGGGGGTATTTTTCATTTATATTTATGATGTGCATGTGTGCTTTGTGTAATTACCCTAAACTAGCCATGTAAACCTATCAATCATGTTATCTGAGAATGTGTACCATTGTGATCGTTCATGTTGTGTATGGGGAACTGGATTCGGTATACTTGGGTTTTGACCTATGCTAGATCTATGTAGGATCTGTGAGCCTAGGGTAGGTTACCTAGATGTGTAGTAGGGGGTGGCTTGCAATAAGTTCTATGTTTGTAAGTGACTACTGGGATTGCTTATTGTAAGTAGACTTAATAATTGATAATTTAATATATAATTGAGAGATCTTAAAATGAACTAATAAGATGTGTTTTCCTCACCTATGCTTGAGCGCTAGTATAGGCTAAGATGGAGGATGAGCTGATGCTTTCTGCCTTGAGGGGTGTGTGTCTGACATAGTTAGTGGCCTTGTCAGTTTGAGAGGTCATTGATGCCATGTATGGTCACTTGAGTGTCAAGATCCATTAGGATTTCTAGTACAAAACTTAAGGGTTAGACGTAAATGATGAAACCTTCCTTTACACAGTCTAGAGTTCCTGCATATGTCACTTTCCTTTGGATTAGTGATTCTTACCTTTTAGGATGTGTAGTACACCTAGAATTAGAGAGCTATCAAGATCCCTTTCTTAGCGGTTACTTCCTTATGTAGTTTTCGATATATTAGTGAGGTCTGTTGTTATCTCCTTAGCACGGTGGGGTGGACTTTTGTAGTTCCATAGGGATGGGTGGTAGTGATTCTTTTCCATTTGAGATTCAATGTCCTTGTTCCATTGCTTGATGGTTCTTACGCAGATGAGCTCTTTATGATTCTTTACTTGTAATTATGTACTTATCATTCATTATTGTAAATCTTATATTAGAGTATCACATGTGATACCTAATCTAGATATTGTATATTATGTAGATTAGAGTGATTACCACATACCCTATGACATGTGTAGTGGATGTGAGTTTATGGGGGTTCATGGCTATCCATGAGGATTGTATTTATTATTTTGTAAGTTGTATTTGTTATATCTATCTAAATGGAATCTTTTGTTATGTTGTTAGTTGAGTTTTACTTTACGTAATTGAACGTCATGGGACCCTTGAGTCTTGTAATCTATGTGAGTGTATGTTATGTGCATAAATGCTATTTTCTTCCGCATTAATGTATGTCTCTTTATGTAAACTTTAGGAAAAAAAATTATTCATCAATCTTAGTATCATGTTCTAGGTTAATCTCTCTTAGGTTCCTTGGCGGGGCATTACATTCATATCTTCATCTTTGTGATGAAAGGTTCATAGGTATTAGGCTACATCTTCCATGAATTGGAAGGAGTGAGTGTGCCCTATCGCAATTTCTCAATGTTAAGAGAGTGGGAGATAATATTCAGGCCTAAATCCATGCCCTAAACTTTATTTTGTCCTAGAACTCAACAAGAATCTGATTGACTATCCCATCTAAATCTGTCAAGTGACGTGGATTCATGAGTTGTGTGTTTATGTCAGTAGTTTGTTTGTTTCAGTTGTTTTTCTAATTAGATGGGTTCTAGTTGATTTAATGATGTTTTTGGGAATTTTATTTAATGATTTATTATAGTAAATATTAATGTTAATAATTGCACCTTTAATAAGGTTAAAACATTGATATATTAAATATATGGCTATTTTATACTTAAATGCCTATATTTAATTATTTAGTCTTGATTTAAATAATTGAGATTTAGTAAATATTAAATTAAATTATTGTAATTAATTGTACAAAGTTCAATTATTAAGTATTAATTTAAGTTGCATGATTAATTGATTTATTTAAATTGAAATTTTCTCATGTATTTTCAATTATGACTTTGTTTTCATATTATAAAGTGAGAGGTACATGCTTTAATTGAAAATTGAAAATAAAGAATTTCTTTTAATTTTTAATTAGATAATTAATATTTCATTAGGGTTTCACTTTTTGAAAACCTAATTGCCTGGTTTTCTATATCCTTGTATTGAAAGCCATTTTGGAGGTTGTTCAATCAGGGAGAAGGAGAATTCAGGTGATTGGAGATTTTGGGAAAACTTGGGAGCATTTTGGATTTGTGATTTGCTTTGGATTTGGATTTGGTTCCTCTCATAAGTTATTAAGGTATGATCTTGATCTTGTTAATTCTAGCTTCCATATCCTTGTCTTCTATGTATCTGGAATGCTAGAGTCTTGTGCTTGAATCTTCCTTGTTTGATATGTGTTTATTTTGCTTAAAATTGGAAGAAAATGTTATTGGATCAATTCTGTGGTTTTTCTTTCTTGATTGCATGCTAGATCTATGTTTTGGGCTTAAGGGTTTCATTTAATTGCTTTGGTTGTAATTTAGGCATTAGGGTTTTCATTTGGAATGAATTAGTTTTCAATATTGCCCTTAGGGTTTCTAATCTGTGAAAAAAATCCTCTTTGTGTAAGAATTTTTTATTTTTACAAAATTTGGATTGAAACCCCTAGATCTGTAAAAATCCATACCTTGGAAAGAAGAAAATATGCCTTTACTAGGTTTTCGTCCAAATTCTTGTTCTAGATCTGCATGGAAAGTAAAACAATAGAGATTAAATGCATGCTTGGAAATGAACTTAAAAATAGAGCTTAATATTAGATTTTGTATCTTTTTTTTGTTTGCATCAAATTGCATGTTGTAGGAAATTTACTATCAATTGCCTTATTGGTTATTTTCCTTCTTAATTAGAAGAGTTTCATCTTTGAATTGCGTAGTTGTTTAAGAAAATACATTTCTCTATTTTACTCTTGAAGGCTTTCTTATTTTAGTTAAAAATATATATATTTATTATGCTGCTGGAAAAAAAATAGAAAATAAAACAATATTGAGTGCTGGAAAATTTACAAACAAATTTAAAAAATTAAATTAAATATACATTATTTAATTAAGAAAGGAGATTTATTTTAAAACTAAAAAAAAGAATGTTTTTTGAAAAAAGTTAAAAAAGAAATATAAAAGAAAAGAAAAACAATTTTCTTTTAAAATAAGAAAAATACTTGTTAGTGGGGGTGGCAGGGCTCTCAACCCCCATCCCCCCATGGGGCATGTGCATGGAAACCTTACTGCAAGTGGTGGCAGGGCCTCCCGTACCCGACAACGCCCCTGCTGCCGACGATAGGTGGTTGCCAGCGGGGCCCGACCTTCTTTTTAGAGGGTCATGACGTTTCGAAGGGAGGGGGCCCGCGTGGAGCCCATGGGGCTTGGATCCCATGGGGACCACCCCCCCACCCTCCCCATGTGACTTTTTGTTTATATTTAAAGTTTTCTTTTAAAAAGTCAAAAAAGTTTTATGTTTTGTTTTTTTTAATTTAAATTTTTTTTCTTTAAAGTTTAATTTATAATGTTAGTTTTTATTTTTATTAGATGTTAGTTGTTAATTTTATTAAAATATTTTAGTAATAATTTTAATTATTATTAATATTATTAGTTTATATGGCTAATTTTTGAATATATTTCATAATATTATCACTATTGTTTTATTTACATTATTAATTATTATTATGTTAAATAATTACTATTATTGGTTTTAGGAGAGCCATTAAAATTAAGGATTTATTGTATTAAGATCGAAGGATTTAGGAATGTATAGTTACTTACGTAAGTGGAGATATTTAACTCATTTATATATGTAAGCTTGAATTACCTGCAATGATCTAATTTTGTACACTTATTTTGAAAGCTTGGATTGTTATATGGATGATTCCAGTGAACTTTTACTTGTAATTATATTTAAATTTTAGTAATTATTAAATAGATTAATTTATATAAGGTGGATTTTATAAATTAATCTATAGAGGTTTAAAGTGCATTTTCTTTGGAAAATTTAATTATAGTATTGTTAGTAATTTTATTTGATAATTTAATTTGCATAGTGCTTACTATAAATTGGTTTATCATTGTATTTTGTTAGTTATTTATGGAATTATAATTATCATGCCATGATGTGTTTTCTTAGTGAATGTTTGATAGATTGTGTGTTTCTCTCTTTTATGAAACTACAATATATTGGGTATTTGTTGAGATCAAATAACTTTTAGGGTAAAAACCAGAGGTTTTGGGGTTTCTACTTTTATGGTGTTTTGTGAGCCTCAATGCATGTTCATTTTTATATTGATTTTGGTATTGATCTTTTTCCCCAACACGGTTTGTCTAAAATTGTCTTTTATGATCTTGTGAGAGTACTTTGAATTTTTATGGTTAATTGAGAACCAGTGTATTCTTGTATGGGCAGGAATCAGTGATGAGGTTTATGTTATACCTTCATGATGCTATTTTGTGAACCTAGGGTAGATTACCTAGTTTTATAGTAGGGGGTGGCTTGCAATATGTGTTGGGGCCCACAAGTGGCTACTAGGATCATTTATTGTAAGTAATCGTAACAAGTGATAACATTTGAAAATATACCCCAGCATTAGTAGTGTGGGCCATTTGGTGGGAAAGAAATAAGCGCATCTTCAGGTTGCTTTACTCCACTATTGAAGTGGTTTTAGAAGGTATTGAGAAGGCAATTTTAGAGGTGGTTAATGCTAGTTTGAGTAAATGTAAAGTAAATCAAGTCATCACGCCTTGGGATGGAAGTGTCAGTTAAGAATGGAACAAAATAATCATACCAATAGGGTGGGCTTTAGTCAGAAATGGTCAACCTAAGATGGATTGATTGACAATTCATTGGCTACCTCCTACAATGGGCATTCTAAAGCTAAACTTTCATGGGGCTTCTCAAGGAAACCCAAGCATGTCAGGTTTGGGGGCATGTTTTTGAGACTCTCAAGGTGAGGTTCTTGTGCTTGCAGGTTCCCCTTTACCTACAGGAACTAACAACATTGCAAAGGCTCATGACTTATTTGCAGGATTAATACTTCTCAAATAGGGAGGCTTTAGTCGACTACATGTTAAAGGTGACTCTTTGGTCGTAATTAATGCTTGTATCAAATGGCAATCACATTCATGGAAACTAAACTTCATTCTCAACCAAATCTAGATTCTACTAGATAAATACCAAGAAGTGTACCTTTCGCACACACTGTGGGAAGAAAATAAAGTTGCATACTTGTTGTCAAATCTGGGATGTGATGGAATTGTGAGGTTGGCATTAAAACCAAAATCATTTATAGAAGAACATGTAGATCTCCAAAAGGCAATCGATGTAGATAAACAGTTTGGTGGCAAGTGACCTCTCTTGCTCTTCCAATTTTGATAGCTAACGGGAAGCATTATATGAACACCCACGTAATGCATATCTTGTTGTGTCATCATCCTACAACCATTGGGTCAAGTGTTGGGATTTTCTCATGCCTATACTTCAAGTGTGATATACGGATCGCCATATTCACATGGCCTTGCATAGATAACTTGCGTAAAACTATACAAGTGGGAATTGGCCTAGACTGCATTTATTTGATTTGATTTCCAAAATGAAATTATTCTCCCACTTCACCCAATGCTCATTGCCCCCATCTTTATATGCTCTATTCAAAACACAAATTTCTAACACTCTCTATAGATTGAAGATGGCAGACATTGCAGAAGTTTGTGTTAGTAGCGAATAATGCTTCAAATTTCACAGAGAAATGCTTCAAAAAAACTATTGAATCTGGATCACACCAAGTTTGGAAGAGGATGTCTTGCCTTTACAAATTAGCAATGCTGTGTTGGAGGAGATGTTCTTCATTCACTCTTCCTCTATTCGCCGAGAAATCAAATGGGTAATTGGAGATGAAAATCTTGCTCCAAACTCTAATAAATTGTGATTTCCTTCTAAGCTTGTTTCAATCTTCTTGTCAAACGCAATGAACTTGTTGCAATCCCCACACTTGCTAGAAATATTAGCTTTCAAAGTTGTCCATAAACACTTCTAGACTGGGTATAAATTGAAGCAAGCTCTAATGCATTATGACCTCTGGAATGTCCATGGGCTTGTGGGGGGTCTATTTTCTAGACATCAAATTTTTCATAAGCACTAATATATGGTTGCTTATGATGGGGCCAAATGGTCCGTTGAGAAACAGAGTGCCATAGTTCTAAGAAATTCTCTCCATATATCTACCCACTCACTTGTGTCATTACAGGAAGACAAAGTGAAAAATATGGTGGTTTCTCTATTGGATTTAATCGGTATACCAAATACCCCAACTATTTCTCAACCATCTTCTCGACCCTTGCCACCAAATTGGAGTGCGCCCCCCTCGAAAAAATACTGGAAAAGCTGGAAGAGTGGACGGGCTCCTTTGGTTTCAATTTCATTTCTTATTTAAGGTCATGGTCACCATTCCATCGAACAACCTTCTAAATCAGGCAAGGATGAACACAGTGGCTCAAGTATTCACATGAACAGGTTGAATTTGGTGGTGGTTGGGAGAATGTTGTAGTTGACTCATTCGGCATGAAATTTAAATCATGTCATGTGCAGGGGACTGGTTGAGAGACCTTTCCCATAGTTGAGAGCTCTAGCGGGTGGTCATTGGAAAAGTCACATCAAAACTTGCCTAAATATGCAAATACACAAATCAAAGATGAGCGTGGTTGGGAGTCTTCTTCTCTAGTTGTGCAACCAAGTGGATGTCCCTCGGGATGGTCACCTTGATTCTAGTCTGGTCCTGCAAAAGATGTATCTATTGCGATGGAGGAATGAAGATGTTCTGTGGTGTTCATAACATATTAATGCTTGCAGATTAGTAGTCGTATCAGTTTTGGTTTGGGTCTGCATTAGTTTTTGAGCTTTGGCGCCATTTTAAAACTTTGTGATGTCTTAGTATATATGCCTCATGGTTGTAGTGTTTTGACATCTTTTTTTGTTTAGTTGTCCGTTTTAATTTTGTATTGTCCATAAAAATTTCTACTTTGTATCAAGTGAGGATTCTAGGTTTTCTTGCTGGTTCTTTCGCAGATGAGCTTTCAAACCAGTTTAATAATATTAATATATATTTAGTGCCTCGCCCACTTTTTCTTAAAAAAAAATAATGTATTAGCGGGTTTTAAAATAATCTAATAAGATATGTTTCCTCACCCTTTCTTGAGCACTATTATAGGCTAAGATGGAAAATGAGATGATGCTTTCCGCCATGAGGGGTGTGTGTCTGGCATAGTTAGTGACTTTGTCTATTTGAGAGGTCATTGATATTATGTATGGTCACTTGAGTGCCAGGGTCCATAGAGACTACTAGAAAAAAACTTAAGGGTTAGACATACATGATGACACCTTCCTATGTACAACTTAGGTTATCCTACATGTTTGAGTTGCCTCTAGTATTGTTAGATTCCTCATTTTGATTTAGAGAGATTTGAGGATCTTCCTATGAATTTATGTATGATGTCTTGTATACCTTTGATCTTTGCCTTCTTGTTACACCCATGTGAGTGGGCCTATTAATATCTCCTCAGAATGATGGGAGTGGACCTTTGGTTCCACGAGGTTGGCTGGTAATGATTCTTATTACCATTGAGGTCTGACATTCATTTTCATGCTTGGATGATCCTTGATGTAGTTCTATCTTCGTATTCTTATGGAGACTTTTTAAGTTTCATGAGTTGTGTATTTGTGCCATATGTGTATATTGGTTAACATCATTTCAGAGGATGTATTGTATTGTTATCCATTATTGCATACCTTGCGACTTGTACAGTGGATGTTTATTCTTTCATGTATACCTTGGGTATCAGATGTATATATAGTCTTATTATATGAGATTTTTATTATTGGATTCATTTGATGTATCATTTATGTTAGTTTCTTATAGACGTTTCCGTAGATTAGTTTTTTTAAGTAGTTCTATGTCAAGGAACCCTCAAGATTTGTAACCATTGTTGAGTTGTATTTATGTGTATGTCATGTAACTCATTGTATTGATTCTGCATTGTTATCATTATTATTTATAAACATTTAAAAAAAAAATCTTGTTAACTTATCTACATGTTTAGGTTAGTTCTTCTGGGTTCCTCGGTGATTCATTACATTCCTTATCTATCACAATGAAAAGGAAATAATATTTGAAATATTTTCTCTTTAAAGAATAAATATAACTAATTTCATAATGGTTGATTAAGTTTCAAGTATTTAAGGTTATAATCTTTTCACAATTCTTAGATTGTTTTAAGTAGGAAATAAAAAGTAATATTTCTTTGTGCTTGAAGTGAGATTGCATAGGAGGTGTATTAATGCATCATATATATGAAAATAAAGGGAAGGATGATATAATTTGAAAACCAAATTCTTAATACATTTTAAATACACATTATTGTAAATTTTCTCAATAATGAATAATAGTTTGTGGGGTTTCCTTTTGAAAGAGTTTCCCCCGCTACATATTGTATAATATATTTTTATATATTTTCTACAATTTAATTTTAATTAATTTTATTTATGTGTAACAAAATGTATAATACTATATTCTTAACATCCACAAACATAATCAATTATCTAGGGTTTCATCTAAACTTCATATTCAATCATTTCATGGCACTTAACTGTGCACATGGAGAATAGTGTAATAGCTTGCACAATAGATAAAGATTTGATTGATGACTTGTGTTAGTCTAAGAAAAGTATTGATCAATTTGTTTGGTAGTGTTATAGACTACAAAAGTAATGAAAAAGCTTTTGAAAAATAACATACAAGGTAAATTGCACTAACAAAAATTTATACAAGGTGCATAGACAAACTCAATCCAACGAAAAATAAAACTACCATGTAACTAATATGAACTGACATAAAACATTAGGGCATATGCACAAGAGTTAATCTAGTATGTGCAAAATCAAAAGAAAAAACAAAAAGGTATTAAGATTTAATCTATTGCTCTTTAATGTATGTTTATTATTAAAATTTCTACGACCTATATTGATTGCATGATTCACAATGTCTTATTTTATTTATTTTCCTTTCATATCTCAAAAGATTTTTCGTAAATCAACCATAAATCGTTCAACGATTCTCCCAATTTGGGATCCTTCATAAGGAGGTACTGAAGTTGGTTTTTAGGAGTTGTAAGTTTTTTGAGGCGCTTTTGTATATGAAAGATCAAATTAAGGAACCCTTGTGCACAAAGTATCAGGAAGAGGAAGACCACCCATGATTTTCTTGCATATAGTGAGGCTTTTTTAATCTTTGTAATTTTAATTTTAATTATTTTAAATAGTGAATAATTGTAAGCTATTTTTAAATATGAAGCAATTTTAATACTTAAAAGTAACATTCGACATTAAAAGTAGGATATATGTAGGTCGTAAAGTTGTTATCAATCACGTGGTACATTTGATGTTTAAGTGGAGAACTTTGTGTGCTTATTATACATTTGATATTTAGATCTAGATATTTTTTAAAAAGTTAGTAATTTCTACAAAAAATTTTCCCACAAGAAAACAAAATCTAAATATTCTCTATTGAATTTTTTTTTTCATAGGACGCATTCAATTATTATAAAGAAAAAAATTCTTGTCTTTAGTATAAAATATCTCAACCATTTTTTCCCTTCTGACTAAAGATTAAATAACATAATATGACCTATAGTTTAAATTAATTTATCAATAATTTTATAATAACTTTATAAATTTGAATAATTTACGTTTATGTTGAACCTATTATAAATAAATTTAAAATTATTTAAAATAAAAAAAATCAAACAAATATTAATAGTAAAACTTCCTTTAATCACTACATTTAATCAATTCGCTATCAACTTCAAAACATAGATCTTATGAGATTGGATGGATAGATGAGATTAGATCTTATGAGGCTGAGAGTTAGAACATGTAGAAAAATTTAGAATATGACTAGTGACATCATGCACATGATTAGGAAAAGGGTGGAGGAGATAAGAAGGGCGAGAATTTGATCAAATCTTGAACAATGGAGGATTTTGAAAAGGTTTTTTTTGGAAGCTTCTACACTTCTATCAATGTACAAAAACTTAGAACCTTATGCAAAGTTGGAATTTGGTTTTTTTAATCCAATATGATGAAGGAATGTGCAAATAATTAGGTGGTTACTTAAAATTTGGTTTATTTATTCAGCTAATAATGAGGGCTTGATTATGACTAAAACAAATAAATATTTATGTATTAAACTATAAGAGAATGTTGGAGAAATGACCGACTCAATTAAATAGATTTATTTTATCCTGCTAAGATGGAAATATTAGAAGAAAGAGTGTAATTAGTTACATTAATTGAATGAATAATGGTGACTAATTCAATTATATTAGAAAAATGTTAGTTTGGTAAGTTAAATAGTAAAAATATATTTAATCATTGAGAGTAGAAAAATAAATAAATTGCTTAAATAAATATTTTTAAATAAATGTTAGAAAAGGATATGTGGTATACAACAAGTGTGATGATGGTATAAATGTGGGAGTAATTTTAGTGAGGGTACATTCTTTAACATTGTTTAAAAAAAAAAATATAGACTTTTAGAAACAATTCTCCGAACATTAAGAGGATGATTTGTGATATGTACAAATTATAGATACCCTCTAGAGATGGTAGGTAGGTATTGTGCCTCAAGACACATACCCTACTTGACTAGTTGATGAAGTGGGGACCCCCTTTTTTTTCTTTACTACCTTCATTTCTTCCCTTTTTCATCCTTTTATTCCATTTTCCTTTGTGTCATTTTCACACTTTCCATAATCTGAGGATCAAGAAACTCAAGTTTTCAAGATTAATCCCCGAAACCTTGATTAGCAAAGCCACTTTTATCCTTTTATTTTGTGTTGACAATTTAGAGATGCAAAGATTTGGGGATGATGAGGTAACTAACCATCCCTGAAACCTCTAACTGAAACTCATCGCTGTTGGAATAATGGAATGGTGTGTACTGAGACGGGAGGGGTGGATAAGTACCCTTAATTTCTTTTATCAATTTAACCTTAGTAATCTTTTCTTGCATTACCAACCATGTTTATTTTATACCTTATGCATGTAATATCATAACATAAATGTAATTGCATGTAAACATTCATAGAAACATTCATGAAACTTAGTTACACATAACACAAGAATTGGTAACGCAGAAAAGCCCGTGTTAGAAGGTAAAAACTACGGTTGGGATGAAACCCACAAAGCTTCACTATTTGCAGAATTGAAGGCGCCAGTTAAGGATACAAGTGTGATCACTTCTGAAGATCTTACCCTATTAAGACTAACATTTTAGACTTGTTAGGTCTACTCGGTTAAGAGATTTTACCAACATTATTAAGTGTGCACTCGGTTAAGAGATTTACAATAAGATTGTTAAGTCCACCTTAAAAGATTTCTTCTATTTGCTACAATTTTTAGAGAGTAGTAGAAAATAATTATGAACTGATAGTATGCAATATTGAATTTCTTATTATAGATCCTTTAAGTTTACAAAACTATGTATCACCTAATTGTGATGGATAATACCTCTATTCTTCTCGGTAGCCTTGAATCTAGTTCTTCATAACTGAATTATTTCTCTTGTGTCCTTCTACATGAAACTCTTTGTCTACTCTATATATGTCTTCTGTGGCTACAATCATCATGTTATGATTTATTATACATCTATATATACAAAGGTTTTGACCTAATTAGGTTTCACGCTTTACAAGAAAAACTCTATGATCAAAGGTTTACAACTTGACCTTGATATCCTAGTTTGCATGCTTACAATCAGTTACAATGATTAAAATAATTAGTTATGCTTTACTTGATCCTCAAGAAATGGTTTTATAGCTAAGCACAAATATATTTTTAAGACTGAAGTGCTTTAGCTGACGTGTATCCTAGATCCACTTTTCTCAGAAATAAAACTGTCTCTCGCTAGAATGGTGCTCGATATGCTCTATAGACTATGTTCTTGGGTTACTATATGAACTGTGCTCTTTTTTTACTCTTTTAACTGTCTTTCGGTGATAGTGCTATCAGTGTTCACTGATTTTAGGAAACTTTGTGCTAAGACATTTTTGGTGACCTATGTGCTTAACTATTTTGGTGACCTCTATGCTTGACTAAATACTGTCACTCAGTGATCATGTAAGCGATAGTCCAAAAACTATTTCCTTGTATACTAATGAAAAATTATGATCCATTGAGGATTATCAATCTCCCTCTTTTGCATTAGTATCAAAAAATTTTATATGCAAACTGATATGTTTAGTATATACACCAAGTGTTTACCTTGTCAATGACTCCCCCTATGTGCATGCCTGGGTACAGTGTATGTACATGTTTCTTCCTTTGTGTATTCTCCTCTTTGGCCTTTCACATGTTTTCTTACATATATTTTCCCCCTTTACATATAGTTTCCCCCTTTTTCCTGAAAATAATGACAAAGGTGTAATGCTTATAGCTTGTCAAATATGTGGGCATAGGGTATTTGAATGTTTGAAATCTGCTTCTCCCATTTCTCCTTGAGGTGCTCAAGGGTCATGTGTGCCAAAGTGATTCTTGCATGCATGTCATATATACTCTTAGTTACTAACATCTCTCAGATGGAAATTAATTTCTTTACCAAAGTCATGTATTTCAAGAACAATGTGAGATTCGGTAGTAACATAGCTTTGAGCTCGGTTACCTCATCTCGGATTTTTCTTTTAGCCTTTTGTATCTCTAGTCTCAAATATTTTGATTCTAAAATTTTCTCATAATGCAATTGGAATGCATTTTCCTTATTTGTGAGAATTTGTGCACTATCTTTAAGATCTTCATCTATTTTAGCTATCTTTTCACTATGCTCCATAGTGAAATGCTCTAGTGTGCACAAATTTTGAACTCAGTTGACTACTTCTGATATAGTTACTAGCTCAAAAATGTTTACCTTGTTTTCTTCCACTTCTTGTCTGATCTTATCTATGAATTTGTATTGACACTTCTCTTCTACATGTTCCTTAATTACCTTGATGGCTTATACATTTTGTGATGTTATGGCCTCGATAAGAATTGCTATTTGATCAAGTATTGGTGTATTTTGATCAATTTGAGTGTCATGTACTATATGCAATAGTATTTCTTTTGTATTATCAAGGACTTGTGAATTTTTGTGCTCTTTCATGAGCTTGTTCTGTATTGCCTTCCTCTTTCATAGTTCTTTATACTTGGTCACTGACTTAGGATCTAGTGTCCTTGGATCACAGTCGCGTATGTCAATGATTTCTTCAAGTGTGAGAGGTGCTTTAATCTTCTTCTTCTTCTTTGGTATGGTGCTATTAGCAGATGAATGTGGTACCAAAGCAAGTTCCTTTTCTATCTCTTTTGATTTGGGTGATTGTGTAGGAGGTGTGGTACCTTTTGTATGATGCTCGGTGTTAGCTTGTTGGTCGGTAGTAGACGTCTCTACATCAACCTTGTCTTTATCTGTAGCCTTTTTTGCCTCTTTTATGTGCTTGGCATCACTTTGTTTATCCTCTCTACTTGTTTTTTTCTACTCTTCATTTGTATCTTTCTCCTCCCCATTGTCATTGCCTTTTTCTTCTGGTATGTTTGCATTAGGCTTAGGCGTCTTTTCCTTCTCTTTAGTAATTATATTGATAGCTTGTATCAATAAAGGCATGTGACCAGGTACATTTTCTTATGCAACATCTGATGTCTCCTTTTATTTTTCTTGCTCGGTGGAAATATTTACATCTTCATCATTCTTGGGATAATCATTAGAATCAATAAGAGTTATATCTTTTACTATGATGTCTAGTGTTTCCTCTAATGATTGTAATATATGAGGTACATCATCCATGGCCTTACTTGCCTCTATTGTCAAATCAACTGGATTGACATCCTTGGTGTCACTGATGAAGATATTCTCTAGGCTCGGTGTGGCCTCCTATAGACCTGATGGAAAGACATTTTTTCATTTAGTATCAAAACACTTAGTCATTCAGTATTACCTGAGTGATTAGTATAGCCTGAGTGAACAGTATTTCCCAAGTGACCAGCATTGCTTGAGTGATCAGTATTTGCTGAGTGACCAACATCGCCTAAGTGATTAGTGTGACCTGAGTGATCATCATACTGCCTGAGCATCATTTTATCACCTGAGTAGACTTCTGGACCCGAGTGACAGTATTGAGCTGA
Source organism: Thuja plicata (assembly GCA_018584345.1). Lineage (NCBI taxonomy): Eukaryota > Viridiplantae > Streptophyta > Pinopsida > Cupressales > Cupressaceae > Thuja > Thuja plicata. The sequence continues at coordinate 896,590 of MU224332.1, read as the reverse complement.
GTTTGCATATATTTTTTGATATCATTGTATGTAATGGAAGCCGACTTATGAAGTTATTTGTTTTGGATAAGATATATATGTAAAATATTTTATTTATCCAAACTATGCATGAAAACAAGTGTATATGTGAATATGAAGTGGCATATTGATTAGAAGATTACAGAAGTATAAAGGTACATCAAAGACTCATCCATCACAGTCAGGTGATTCAACAAGTCAGAGTTGCATAAGCATATCATCTACTGGTTCATTCTAATAGGTGGATCAGAAAAATCCTCTAACCAGGTGGACCTAATAGTCCTTTGTAAATATCCTAACAAAGTTGCATTACTTTATTGTATTGTATTAAATCCTTTAACAAGGTGGACTTGATAGTCATTATTGCTCCTAACAGGGTAGGCCATCAGAAGCGGTCAATGTAAGCTCTAATAGGATAAATTTATACTATAGTACTAAATCTTATGACTACCATCCCCACCCTAGTTTTAATTTCTATTTGGAAGCTTTCTGGGTAACCAAATAATGTGTCTTGTGTTATGAATGTTTATTTATTTTCTATGCATGCAATTAGATTAGATAATCTAATTGAGATTAAAGAAGAATATGTTTTACTGGTTCCTGATTCACCCCCCCTCTAAGTCACATTGCATGTTATATATTTCCAACAATTGGTATCAAAGCTAAATATTCTCTCTACATAAGTTTAATAGCTTGAGCAAAGATCAAAGGGAATGGAAATATACAGAATGGAGAAAGACATTGAAAATGAAAAGATAGATCTACAAGTATCCATGGATCAGATAAAGAAACTCAAATAGAAACTCTCTCTTTCCTTGAAAAGAAGAAAAGATTTAGCAGTACAAATGAATGACATGAATAACATAGAAGAAATAATTGAAGATTTTTGCAAAGACAAAAGTTCTGAAGAAGCTGATGGAGCCATTGAAGACTTGCTTGCAAAGACTCTCAATCTACTTGAAGAAGTCAGAAAGTTGAAAAGAGATCAAGAAATTCATTCAGTCAAATTATGTGAAGTCATAGAACAAAATAATCAAGTAGAAGATGACATAAATTTGGCACAAGAAGATAAGAGAATGCTGAGTACAAGATTATAAGAAAAATAAAATGAAATCCATCATTTGTCACTCCAGCAAGCAGATTTGGAAAATCAACTCAATAATGCAAATCAAGAAGTTATCAACCTAAGGATAGAAAATGAAAGATTGTAGAATGTTCTCAAGACAGGAAGGAAAAACAATGAAAGTATGATGAATTCACAAGGTAGTAAAGATCAGTCAAAAGAAATTAGACATTATGGATAGACTGGACTAGGCTATACTGAATGAGGTGAATCCTGAAAGAAAGGAGCTCAAAAGAACATGAAACCTGCTTGTAACCACTATGGTAAGTTAGCGCATACATCAAATAAATACTGGAGCAATGGAAAATCAAAGTTTAATGTTAAATGATACAGGTGCAACAAGCATGGACATAGAGAAAGTGAATGCACTGGAAAACCTAAGTTTGAAGGAAAATGTTTCAAATGTAACAAACAAGGTCATAGATCTTCTGAGTGCAGAACTAAGAAATGGAACCCTGCTGAATAATTTGCCAAAGAAATTTTTGGTTGGGATTATAACACACGGTATAGATGTTGTCATTGTGGAGAGTATGGAAACATTGGTGCAAATTGTACAAAAAATCACCTCTGAAGAAGAAATCCTACTAAGAGATGTTATGTATGTAGTCAACTCAGCCATCTAAGAAAGAATTGCATGAATAGAGAAAAAGTGGATACTATTTTCGAGAAAGGAAAAGAAAATTTTTCTCAAATCAGAACTCAGATGAATCAACAATGGGTAAGGAAATCCTCTGAAAGTTTAGAAAGAAACAATGAAGGAGCAAATGAAACCCAAGATAGTGAGCTGGGTGGATCTACCATATAGAATAGAGATGCAAGGAGATGAATGGAACTACACATTCAAGACATCATACATTCATTCCAGATATGCTAGCAAGTCCAAATCCACATATTGATGCATTAGGATATATTATGGTGCTAACCCACTCAGGATCTTAGATGCACCTGAGCTACTCTAGCTTAACTTAGGTTTTATAAGAGTTGGGAAGCTAATTTTTTCTGAGCTTTCGAGTAAGCTTGGGAGAACTACCTGAGCTATGCTAGATACTATGTATGGAGCATTTAATGAAATACTTAAATGGTAAAAACTCTTATAAATGATGAATTGAAAAGGTTATTGTTTACAAAGATTTTAGTTTGCAGATCAATTCAGAGCGATTCAGAGTGAGTTTGTGTTAGAAAGAAAAGTTTCATCAAATTCTCCAAGCAATATGGAATCCACATCTAGCAGAAAATTTAAGAAAGGATCCAAGATGTTGGTGAGAAATGTTGTTTGTATCAATATTTTAAGCTTCATCCAGTAGTAGTAGAGGAAATAGATTTGTTGGGAGCTCATTCCCTAATTCCTCAAAGGGTATTATTGGTCAATGATATTCAAAGCTTCTATCAATGTAACATCCAGTAGCTTGGAACAATTGAGATGAATCAAGCATATGAGAAATTTTGCATAGATGAGAATCTGAAGCCTGAGCACAAGCATCTTGAGGTTAAAGGTTTAACCCACATCCTGCACATGCTAAAGAATTTCCAAATCAAATGGATTAGATTCATTCTTATCCACATTCAATATGACATGCAACTATGGTTGGAACATCGTATGAAGATCACAAAGACAATGATACACTAAATAATAGGGTATCCCATGCTTGACAAATATAAGGCTACCAAAACCCTAACCTAAGATAAACTAGCTAAGTTAGTTCTTGCCGAGTGGGACAGAAGAGGCATGAGACTAAATGGATTTACTAACATAGAATTTAAGTTTGGGATTCATGTCATAGCTCACAAGATATATAGTTTGAGTAGACCAAATAGTGTACCATGTGAAGCTGTGGACTTAGCATATAAGTTAGTATAGATAGATGCAGATCTGAAGGAAAGTGGAAAGTAGTTGGCACTTGATCCGAGCACAAGCTCAACACGGTTTTTGAAGATCAAATATCTAACTGACCTACAGGCTGAGTTACTAAGAGAAGAAGCAAGGACTAGACAGTCTCTTACAACCATCGAGAATCAACTCCTACCACACATGGATGCAATGCAAAAATGCATCACATATGCCAAGGCACTCATTCATGACAATAATTTCTCAGTTGCAAATCTTATGATAGAGTTTTCAGCCAAGCTACTGATAGAATTTCTCATCATGAAGGTGCTACAAGACAATTGGGACAACACTCTGTCTCAAATTTTAAAGGTACATTGTGATTTCCTATCCTACTTTGGAATTACCTTGTAGATATATTTTGGTATTTATGTCAAAAACAAGGGGGGAAATTCATTGTATATACACTGAGTAAATAAATGTACAATTGAGCAGAGAAGAATATATACACTACATAAACATTTTTGAAAAATCAAAAAATCAGAGTTAGTTGGACTTGAGCAGCAGAGCAGGTGTCAAAACCCAAGCAAATGGTAAGGGGGAGTTTTGACCTATTAGATTTAGAGTTCAATGATAAGTTGTTTTGTCACTAATTCCAAAGGGGGAGATTGTAGACCTTATGAAAAGACATGTTGTCAATTAGTGTCCAAACACTTAGTTATTCAGTATTGCCTGAGTGACCAGTATCACCCAAGTGATCAATATTCCTTGAGTGACCAACATCACCTGAGTGATCAGTATTTCCCCAAAAGACCAGCATTGCCCGAGTGATCACTGTGACCCAAGTGTTCAACCTACTACCTGAGTATCAGTTTATCACCTGAGTAGACTTCTAGACCTGAGTGATAGTATTAAGCTGACTTTGCATATATTTTTTGATATCATTGTATGTAATGGAAGCCAAATTATGAAGTCATTTGTTTTGGATAAGATATATGTGTAAGATATTTTATTTATCCAAAATGTGTATGAAAACAAGTGTATATGCGAATATGAAGTGGCATATTCATGATTAGATGATTGCAGAAGTATAAAATTAGAGCAGAGACTCATCCTTCACAGTCAGGTGATTAGTTATAAATCAAAGGACCTTATTTAGCATGTCAATGTTGCATAAGCAGATCATCTACTATTTCATTCTAACAGGTGGATCAACAAAATCCTCTAACCAGGTTGACCTAATAGTCCTTTTTAAATCTCCTAACAGAGTTTCATTACGTTATTGTGTTGTATTAAATCCTTTAACAAGGTGGAATTAACAATCCTTATTGCTCCTAACAAGGCAAGCCATCATAAGTGGTCAATGTAAGCTCTAACAGGATAAATTTATATTGTAGTACTAAATCGCATGGGTACCATCCCCACCCCAGTTTTACTTTCTATTTGGAAGGTTTATAGGTAACCAAATATTGTGTCATGTGTTATGAATTATTATTTCTTTTCTATACATGAAATCACATTAGATAATCTAACCGAGGTTAAAGAAGAATAAGTTTTATTGGTTCCTGATTCACCCCCCCTCTCAGTCACATTGCATGTTATATATTTCAAACACCCCATTCTACTTATTTTGAGGTGTCTAGGTTAGAGCTAATATTTTCTTAGTTGGATTCAATATTTTATTCCAAATATCATTTCTTTCTTTGTCAATGTCTGGTAATATGCCCTCTAGTACTTCATATGCTCTCATCTTTGCAAAAAATTTCTTTGCATGCTCCTTCATTTTTTAATCAATTTCTTCAACTACTAACTCAGGTGGCATGAAAGTAACAAGGTATATTTCCCTTATTTGTTTCTCTTGGTAAAAGGCATATGTGCATCTTTCTAATATTTTGTCATTAAGCTATTGTGGAATATTCTTGTTGAATTGTATAGGTACATACTTGTATGAAACCATTGCCTTAATTATGGCCTCTTCTATCTTAATTTAATCTTCGGGAGACAAGGTTAGTCATTGTCTAATCTTGTGATGTGATATTCTTCTTGTGTTGATGATTAACTCTACAACTTCATCAATTATTTTAGGAACTTTGATCTTTTAAGTTTGGAGTCCTTATTCTCTCTCATCCTTATCCTCATTTCCTCTTATATATTTCCTTCTTTGTCTCAGTGTTGATTGCCTGGTTTGCGGCTTTCTTTTCTGATAATTCCTCACAGTACCTTTCTTTATTGGTGATGAGTCTGCCTCTTTTGTAGTTTTCTCCTTGTCCTTGATGCAGTTGTTACATTTGTGACCTTTACTTTCTTGGCTGGTGGTGCATCAGATTCAGTAGACTCAAAGTCACTTAACTCTTCACCTTTAGTGACAGGTGCCTATCTCTCAGAGACATCTTGTTCCAATTCTTTATCATTTATTGAAAGTTTCTTTTGAAGAGTATTTATTATTTGTCTTCTTTCGGTCTATCTTATTCACTGTTAAGCCAATTTTGATTCTAGACTTGGCTTCCTTATATGTTCCAAATCTGCTCAAGGTTTTATCCACTAGTTCATTCAGTAATGCTTCAATAGAATTTGTAGCCTTGTCAATGTTGATCTCATAGTCTAATGGTGGTAACCATGTTGTTCTCGGTATAGCTAGTTTGAATAGAGTGGTATCGGTGTCCACTATGAAACATATGGCATCTCTATATTGTTAAAATAGTTGTAGAGGGATTCTCATTCTCTTCTGCATTCTATCTTTGAAAGTGGTGAATTATGCATCCATTATGGATGTGAAGTTATCCCCTAGTGACTTAATAAATTCACTAATTTCTGTAGTTATTGGTTGGGTTGTGTCCTAAATGACATTACCGATAGAAGGGAAGAAATTCTAAAAATAGAAGAATGTGCACATAAGGATTGAACTAAACTTACATGAATTAGATCTGTCTGATATAATTTTTCTCATATTAGCCTCCAGTTTCTTGAGTAGCAGCTCAGATAAGTCCATTTGGAGTCCATTCTCAACAATCTTATAAGTAGTGTCAGCTACTCCACATGCTATGTTGTTCATTCTTCTAGCTTGGTATATTTTGCATCCAAGTACACATGCACTGAATTTCATCTCAGGGTCAGTGATTGAATTAACTTTAAAACCTCTTGTTGATGACAATTATTCAATTATGTATTGTCATTGATGTTTACACAAGTGTAGTGATGTTTACAAAAATGTCTAATCCTATCCGAGCAAAGTCAGTTTATGCCAAGGTCTCTCGGGCATTGAAGAAGCCCAAAGTAATTTTTAGTTCTAACCGAGTTCACTCAGGAATTACAATTTTGGTTAGGCATTGAAGGATTTCATTATTAACCGACTTATGCTTTTAGTGACAGACAACTAACAATAGTTTACACTCTATGGTTAATTGGTGATATGCCGCTGACAAACTTAAGTTTTATTGATTATTTGGAAGGTTATTAAGACTGACTTGAGAAGGCTTTTATATATATATATATA